>JACXGI010003213.1:0-38803 GCA_016801175.1 Esox masquinongy | reverse complement strand
TGAATTCTCCATCTGCTGATTTACCTGACATTTTAGCTAATCAAATATGTTTTGAGTTAATATGTCATCTATGACGTTAAAGCACATTTTGATTACCTATTCAAAACCTGTTGCTGGTCTAAACTTTAAACAGCAGAGAGACTTCTCTTCCACTCTGCAACAAGATGTCAATGTCTTGCGCTCTGACCATAGGTCTAGGCTGCTTGCAAAAGTGATCGTGTCCCTAATAGGACTTTATAACTTACCCTTTTCATGTAAATGGCAATTTACTGACGGTTTTAAGGAAAGTCACTGAAACTGGCAATCAAGAGGCCCCATGAACAGCATGATGTGGATTCAGATAGATGTGGTTTCTTCTTTGGTAACCTACACAACCGTCATCCTCTGCAGCACAGTTTGTAACCGTGACCCAGAAAATGGCTTTGATTGTCAGCCAGATAGTGAGGTCTATGTTCTGACATTCCAAAAGCCATTTTCCAAGCATTTGAATGCTGTTTGGGCTGCACAGATGTACCAGTAGGCTCGGTTAGCTCAGGGGGATAGGCTCCCATTGGCACGAGCAGCCCTGTATGCAACTATCTGACTTGGAGGTCCACAACTGGACACGCTTCGACATGGCCAGGTCGGTAGGCTGTGAAAATCATTTGGACTGGGGATTAAGGGGCATATACGTGAATTATTGCATCCCTACCAACAACAAAACAGTTGCTAAGAAACCTAGTGTCCTATAAAAAAAATGCCACGTGACACGGTGATCTGGAGATTTATAGATGTAGTGGACCTGAGGTCATTTGAGGACCAATGCCAGTTTGGCACTAGAAAGCACCACACACCTGTGTTCCGCAAAGAGATCTTCCTTGTCGTTTGTTTCAATTTACATCTTTGCAGATGCTGTTGTGGACGCGCAATGTTTACTAGCTTACGGAATTGATCCAGCCGGTCAGGGTTTAGAAGGGTATAATTCATACCAAATATTATTATCCGGAGCGTACCACAATCCGACGCAACTTTCAGGCTGTCAGAGCGCGTTACGTGCTTACATTGTTGCCCTCCCCGCACCTCTGTACCCCCTCCAAAGTGTTTTCCTGGTGTCGACGCCAGCGTGTCACAGTGTTATGAGGAACGGTGTAACTGTCTCAGTGACACACAGGGAACTCAGTGTCTGCAGCCCCGTTTCCTGTTTTTGCTCTAATGAGGATGGAACCGTGTCCACAGGAGCTCTGTCACGTTCCCCGACGCTGAGAGAGAGGGAGAGGGGCGACAACGTCAGCTAGGAAAAGAGAGCGGAAAGAGAAGGCTCTCCCTACACCCCAAGGGACCTCATTAGGACTTTTTTTTATTTTGCCTTCCTAGAATGTGCAGGAATCAGTAGGCCTATGTCCTTGGGGAAAAATGTAAATAAAAGCATCTCTCTCTTTTCTTTTTCTCTCTCTATCTTAAATCCCCCCTCTTTTGTTCTTCCTTTTTCCTGAGAGCATATTGCAATTCGGGGCTTAATTAGTAAGCGCTGCCATTAAGCTTTCTTTATTATGCAAATGAATTGGTCGAGCGCTTTGGATGTGTTGTCTCCCAAGCCATGTGCCAGGTGTTTCCACGCTCCATTCCGGGGACAGTATTTATATTTTTGTGCATGTGAAAGACAAATAAGACAACTGCTGTATGAAATCATACGATAAGCTATAATTATTTGACAGATGATTTCGCACCCCCCCCCGCTTTCCGGCTATAGTTCTGGAAATATGTGAGTGACGGGGCTACTTTGATATCCTTTGTTATGGATGGGGGGGTAGTGTGTAGACAACGTGTGTAGTGATTTACAGAACGCAGTGAGTGCTGAGTCTGAATTGGGGACTGACCGCTCAGTGTTCAGTTGGAGACTCTCTTTTTGCCTTTTCCCCAGTAAACCATCTTTGCCAAACATGGAAATTGATAGTCAGAAATCCACAATGCGGTGTTCCTGAACCGTCGCAGCACTGAATGGCCTGCAGGTGTTACCAGTGGTTTCATATTAAATCCGTGTATGTCGTTCCGTCTCAGTGGCAGATTCTGGGGTCACGGCCTGTTCTCGTTTCTCTTCTTTTCATAAAAACACAAACCTCCAGGAAGTGTCCAGCCCAGCCAACAAACCACCTCCACATCTGAAGTTGGTTCCATTTGTGTGGGCAGAATGGACCTGAGAAGAGCCTTTTAAATTAGAGAAGGCAGGAAGAGGAACATAGTTGGCTGGTGGTCTCAGTTCTCATTAAATGTTTTGGATGGAGTCAAATGATAAACTGTTTGATTGCACCACTTGTATTGAGGAGACCATCTGTTAATGGCTCATTGTCAAACTCACTGACAACAGGAGACAGTGGGAATAGTGGGTGTGACAATGTGGTTAAATTTGCCTCCGTTTTCTCTCTGTCCTGAAGCTGAGCCAGCGCATTCGGCACTGCCAATTCACTTATAGTACATTTATTGTTTAGAAGAATCCCCGTCATTGCAAAACTCATACTTGATATGGTTTGATGTTGAAGACCCACTCCTCTTCTGTCCCCCTGTGTGACTTGGATTAATTTCAATGGGAAGATTTTGATGTAGTGCTTTCAGTGGGCCCCCTGTTTGCTGTTTGATTGGGCTCCTCACTGTGAAGGTGTACAGAATAATCCTGCAGTGTATCTACATGGGGAGAAATGGAATAGATACCAATACATTTGGTTTCATAAGAGTCTGTGAATAGGCGCTTAGCTTCAGTCATTGGCTCCTGACTCTCATCTGGCCGGCTGGCATACGGCATGTTCCTGTTTTACTCTAAATCACTGCAAAGCAATGCAAGCTATTTTGGCTCAGAACGACCATCAAATGAAAACTTGTAGCTCCTTCTGTGAGGCGGTAACTCCTTTAACTGGTGGATGCTTCAGGCTTTTAGGGTCCAATCATTTTATTGTGTCTGAATATTTGCTACAGCCTGTTTTGCAGGCCTAGTCTATTGGTAACTATCTGCATGGTATGGTCCTGGTTTTAACCTTAGAATTTTTTTTAAGTGCTGGATTGGCATTTAAAAAGAGCAGTCATTATTTCAATTGTCACTTAGGTTTGTTTTCTTCCACTTTCAAGTAAGATGTTGTAAAGTCTTCCATTTCACCAAATTGTCACTCAGCATGAAGCCATGATGATGTCTTTCTTTCTGGGAACGCTACTAACCAGCATCAAATCCTTGCTTCCTCTGTCCTGGTTTTCCTCCTGCATTGGTTTGAGAGGAATTGATAAAACATGACAATAAAAGCAATGATTTGACTAGTATCATCAGCCACACCAAGAGTGAAATGGAGCAGCCTACACACACAATGCTCCTTTTCAGCTGCTACCAACCTTGAGTTTCTTGTGCGGTGGTTGGTCTTTTTAAATGCTGTCTGATGGCACCTGGGTTTTGAGAACTGAGCTATTCATCTGTGGAGTTCTAAGAGCTGGCTCCAGCACCTGTGTGTCTGAATGTTGGCTTCACCTGTGTGTAGCTTGTAGAGTGAATTGTGTAGTCTGTGAGAGCGTAGTCACAGTTCACCTCAGCAGACCTTCCCCAGCTCCGAGTGATGACATCATCTCCAGCCCAGCCCTGCTGTTCATCACCTCCATCGCACCTCCGCATGTACACCCAGAGAGTGACAGTTTGCACCTCAATGGTGTTATAACCCCAAAAAAATCATCTTTATGACAAATTGAATGAAATCGATCTTCTGTCATTTTCCCTCCACGCATCCACACAATCCTCTACAGGTTACAGGTGTTTCTTCAGCTGCAGGGGAAAGTCTTAAGCTGAGTATGTTAGCCTTCTCTGTCTGCCACTGTTTTCTTTAAGGGTGATCATTTAAGCCCGAGCCAAATACCGTCTTTTCCGCATATGTATGTGTATGCTTCTGCAGTTTAAATCGTTTAAAAGAGCTATCATTAAATATTAATATCGTCGGGCGCCAAAGGATAGGTTTTAATCTAAGACGCGAGCCTGCCAGGGCTAATGCAAGAATACAATTCAGCAAAAGGCTTGCAAAAACAAACGCTTACTTGTATATTTTTTTACACAGATCTCTCCTCCTTGCCTCTCCCCCTCCAATTGAATCTTCAGCTTTCTCATCATCTGCTTATTACCGAGGCACTGAATGCCTCTGTTATTGCCAAACACCTTTCTCTTTGCGCACAACTTTGCAACGACTCGCGTTGTTGCCAAATAATGTCAACGAATTTAATGAACGCAACGACTCCTGAAGTTTGCTCCTCATAGATCTGTAGTGTATCGTTGGGGGAGGATGGAGGAAGCGCTCCCCCTCTTCTAGAACTGTGTTATTGTGAAGGTGTGGATCCCATGTGTTTCCTGCAGAGCCAGGTTGCCTCGCAATGCCATGGTGATCGTCTGCCGGGCTGCTCCTTTGAGGTGTCTGCCGTTTGCCCGAGGGGGCTTTATAAGGACTGTGCCTTTCTAAGGCAGATCAATGGCAGTGGATGAAGGATTTTACTGCCTGTTGTGTGTGCCCTAACCTTGAGAGGAATGCTGACGTTTCTCTTAATACCACCCAGATTTGAATGATTTGTTAAGGCGGGCGAAGCTAATTTCTTTTTGTACTGTTCTGTCCGGTTTTCACCTCCTTAGAGGTGGTAGGGTGAAGGACGCAGTGGGATTATGTTAACACTGCAGCGTGAAATGGCTTTGAGGACTGCTGATGTTTACATTGTTAGATCACTGATCACATCTGTGGACGTTCTTTCACGTTGATTGGGTCAAACATTTCTTGATCATTTGTTCTTTACTGATTAGCGGTGACTATATGTGTGGAAATGGTTTGTTCACTAAGAGATGTGGAGATAAAAGGTTATGCAAAACGTGAGCAGCTCGCTGCAGATTGTCTTCAAAGTAGCCCTCATAAGCCAATTGGGCTCAATGTGCTCACCCTGTTCAATGAAACACCAGTATTTCTTACAGAGACAATGCATAGCCAATTAGCTTTCTATTGATATTGTGTAATCATTTCCAAATGTCTAAATTCAAGATGTTATTATTATTGTTATTTTATTCTTTACTTCACCAACCGGAGACTTCACTGCTGGGATTTGATTGGTCTAAGGGTGACAGTGAGGGTTTGTCCTCTTAGTGTAGAAGTGCTAATAGCATATAACTTCAGTTTGGCCTCATAGTAATTAAGAGACATTTTGCATCAGCATTTACAAAATGCAATAGTATTGTATTTGTCCATTTCATCTTCTCTTTTCTATGTTAACATGACCGCTGCTTTGATTGACTGCCGCTGTCAATTAAATGAAAGTAGACTACACCGAGACGGTAGAATTCTCTCTGCGTTCTTTACCTCTCTGTACCTCTTTACACTATTCGCCTGTAAGGCATATGCTGTAGCCCAACATACCCCCACCTTTCCCTCACACTCACACCTACACAAACTCCCACACACACCGCACACACACCACACACGCGCGCGCACACTTGGGTGGGGTGTGATTTCTTTGGGGGGGGGGGGTTATTGAAGAATGAAGGGAGGGGTAAGGCAGGTAAACCTCCCACGGCTCCTCGACACCCCCAGCTCCAGCTGTATCGCTAATGAACAGCTCAATTTAGCCAGTGACGTGCCGCCAGCCCAGCCGAGCAACCTGAGTGGCTGAGGCCGGTTCTGACATCACACAGCCCAGCCGTTGATTTGGTGCTGTCTCCGAGGCTTCGGCGGCAAGAGTCTCAACCCGACCATGGGCTCTGGCACTTAGGTAGCCTGGCGCATAAAGTGCGATCTAGCGCTGCAGAACAGAGAGAGAGAGAGAGAGAGAGGGAGAGCGCGAGCGAGTGAACCAGAGAGAGACAGAGTGAGGGAAGAGAAAGAGGAAGGGAGAGGAAAAAGGGGGCTGTCTCGGGGACCTTTCTTCGAGCGGCAACTTTCACAGCCAATGCAGCCTCTGGTACTATGGAAACTAAACCCCTGACCAATGGAAATAATGGAGGCTACAATGTGGCAGGTGAGTGAGTTATGTGCTGTGCCCAGTAGAACAGTGTCTAATGAATGAGCTCTGTGACTGGATCTTTTACTTGTTCTCTATGTAGGAACATTTATTTGAGATGTGCTTTTCTTAAAGCGTGGCTGTATTCTTTGATTTGGAGCAGAAGTGCAAAGTTGGCAGGGGAAATTCTGCTGTATTTCTAGAAGTTTCCAAGTGCAGCGTTATCAAAGGAGGGCTACATTTGCAGGCTCTCTCTTTATTTTTCGGCACAAAGTTGTCTGTTGCCCATTAACTTCTTTTTGTGTGTTTTTTTTGTGGTTATTTATACGGCTGCCCTGTGCATTCTTCTCCATAGGGCTGATGTGTTTTAGTTTAAGGGTTTGAGGGGATAGTGGTTTGGTGGCCTGATCCCCTGCTGAGATCTTTTGATGTGTCCTGAATAGATCCACGACACTGGAACCCAAGCTGCTCAGTCCCCCTCAGTAAATGGCTTCCCACTGAGCCGCGCTTGGACTGAGAGTAAATGCATGCAGCACTAACACAAGCCTCCCCTTCGTCCTTCAATGGCAAATCAAACTGTGACCCATCAGTTACAGGAAATTCAGGCTGGCATTGTCACTTTAGCACATGGTGTCTTTTTTTTCTTTTTTGCACCTGAAAGCTTGTCGTGTCTAATGGGGTGTGGAATCTGCAGATCTTTTGCAACTCTGAGTTGTTCGACGTCTGGTAGGAGTGAGCTTCTTGATATTCCTCCGTAATTGTTGCAAGTAAGTTCCTAAGGCTCAGATGCCCTTTGGAAGTTGTTCTAGTTGGCTGTTTTTCTTTTGTGCCTCTGTCAGAATTGTCATGGTTGTTTTCTGTGTTGCCAGTTATTTTCATTTGCTCAGTCGTCTTTCTGTTGAATTGCTTTTTATCCCTGACTGTCATAGATCATTCAGTGGCATTACGAGCTTGGTTTTATTCGCTAAGTTCTCCGGTAATTGCACCTATTCCGTTTCCCCATACAATACCTGAGGGGACCATTAGCAAATTATTTCGTTAAGTGCGTGCAAACTGCCATAATTGGTAGTGTGGGACCACTTGTATTTAGTTTGCCTGAATACTTTGCATCTCATTTCTGTTAAATGGGGCAATCAGAGTCTCGGTAAGGAGGGACAAGGTCACTGTGGGAATGGAGTCGGACGGCCACTGGCACCTCAGACCGACCGGCTAATCTGCATTTAGTGGCCATCAGCCGTCCTTATCCAAGCCCCCTCAGTCCTCCTCTCACATCTCTTGATGTCTATTAATCATACATCTAATGAAGGGGGCCACGTTAATTATTCTAATTTGATGCCTAGCCCAAATGTCTCTTGTCATCAGTGAAATGTAGCTCCCACCCCAGTCCCAGTGGGCTGCAGCGGAGAGCAAGATGATGTGAGAGAGGGTGGAAATAAATAACATTACGAGACCCGGCGCCACTGCCAGCCACCACGCTCCCGACATCTACTCTGGCGTTTAGCATTACCCCGGGAAACGCCGGCGTAATTGCCTTGAGATTAGGAGGAAAGGCCGGGGAATATCTGGCTCATAAAGGCAATTAAGGGGTGTAATCGCTGTATGGATCCAGCCGGGGTCGGAGCCGTGTCTGATGCGCTGCCTTCAGACCTCCACAGGAAGTCCTCGTTAGCAGAACGTCGCGCTCCTTTGTGCTGAGTGGCGGCTGCTGCCGTCCTGCGAAGGGTGAAACTGCCCACGCCCGGCTTTTGATCCTTTTCAGTCCGTTCCCTTCTTGGTTTCATTCTTTCTCCCCTTTGGTAATTGAAAGGAAGCCAGAGATGTCGGCAGCCTGCCCCTCTCTGTTAGCGAACCTCTCTCACCTGCTACCGGAGTCTCTAAATGTCTCCACTGGTAAAGGTTATGGGTTGTTTTGCATGGTTGTGGACATAATTGCTATTGAAGTCATTAGTGTAGCTCGATGTACTGTGAATTCTCTTTTTTATTAGCCCTGGGTGAGGACACGGATGTGGACTTCTATATTCCTGCTCCTTCGTTTAATTGAAACGTCTGAAAGGCCATTTGCTTTTGATCTCGGCTTTCTGTTTAAGCGGACGGAAATGGCCAGCACCGGCCAGGTCTGAGAGTTGAAGCGTCCCCTCTGGGCGTTCCGGTCTCTTGATTCAGAGAGCACCCCGGGGCTGGAGGTCGGACTGCCAGTCTCTGTCCAGCCTTCACAGGGTTGAATGCGGTGGAATCTGGAAGAGGGACAGGATCGGTGTGTCTCGGCACAATTCCCCACTGCCGCCAGGGAATGACATTTCAGACGGTAGAAGGGTTGCTGGAGAAAGAGCACTTACAGAGTCCCTGTCAATGTATTTTTTTGTTTATTTGTTGTGTGTGTGTTTGTTTGTGTTTATAGTGGTAGTGTCAGGCACCCCCTCTTGTGATTTGTATTCTGTTCTGACGCCAGCCACCTGTCAATCATCTGTAAATGTAATTGACTTCACCCAGTGCTGATGGGGATTATATTAATAAGGTGTGCGTGTGCGTGTGTAAAAAGTCAAACTCCCCAGGTCTGTGTGCCTACAAGAAGACAAAGGTTGGTAGGCAGAAATTTAATTAAAGTTCTTATTTTTTCACTTCCTTATTTCGGTATCACAAAGGATTCTAATCTTGCAGGATAAAAAATATATTTGTAACCAAAAAACTCTTTCTGGTCAATTAAGTTGCTTTTTCCACGCATTAAAACGGATCATTATTTTTGCGATTCGCTTAATTGCATATGAATGCATGTGGAAATACTGTTTACCTAGTTTATTCTGGAGAATATAATTGTATGTTCCTTGTGAGTTCACATGATTGGACAAACCGAACAGTGCTTTATTACGGTGTCAGAGTGACAGCAGCTGGCCGCCCCTGCTCTCCTCCCTATTCTGGTGGTTGCGTACTATTTTTGTCTGAGACAAATCTCTGCATGCATCCCAAATGGCACCCTACTCCCATTTAGTGCACTACTTTCTCTAAAGCTCTGTTGAAAGTAGTCTGCTATACAGGAATAAGCTGTCATTTGATACACCATCCTTTAATTTCGCAACACAGCTGTAAGGAAGCAGCCACCAGATTATTTATCTAGACTGATAAAATCAATACATTCCCCACACTAAGCTGTCTCCAAAGAACCATTGGCTGACCAGCTGGCTGATGAGACTGCGTGAGAGAGAGAGACACACACACACACACACACACACACACACACACACACACACACACACACACAATCAATCCATTACATTCACCTGAGTCACTCACAAAATTGGTCGATTCCACCCTTATTTGTTCTCTCAGATTTCCCTCTTCTCTCTGGTCGGCTGCAGCTGAGCAGCTCGACGCAAACGCCTGACCGCTGACCCGTTCCCCGAGTCGACTGGGAGGTGAGCGGGCGCTGTGTGTTGTCTCAGTCTAGCCGCTCGGCTACCACACGCCGGCCAATTAGTGTGGTGTATGGACACAGATCCCCATCGCCTGCAGCTGCTCACGCTCCAGCCAAAACACAGCAGCAACTCTGACTCTTTTTCCCCTCATGGAAGAAGGGAAAGAGAGTAGAAAAGCTGTCCCTCAAGGCAGAAACGACGGAGCTCCATGAATGGAGGCTTCTGCTGTTTTTCTGTCTCGGAGGAAAAATAAGACGCACTCTCTCCTGTGTGTGTGTGTGTGTGTGTCATCACCCGGCTGGTCCGTGTGTGAACCGAGTCACCTTGTATGCCGAACCGCCATCGAGATAATGCGAAATACGAGACAACATGCACACCGTGGCCCTGATGCAGAGTATTCAACGGAACGTGCTCCCGCTAAAACCAGAAGGCTCGGAAGTCATGTGACTGTGAGGTCAGGGGTCGAGGCCTCCCGCCGCTGAGGCTGCCCGTGGCACCACCCGGTGTAGTGCACGTTGATCCTCCTGCTGCCTCAGCCTGGTCAGCACTGGTCCCTCCCAACGCCCTCGACCAGCCCCCCCACTCCCCCCATCGGAGAGCCTCCATCTGGCCACTCTAGAGCCAGGGGCGTGGGAGGGAAAAGGTCGGCAATGCGTGGGCGTCCTTGCTTGCCTGGCGTGGAAGAGGGGTGGCGGCGGGGTGTTGGTGAGCCTCTGAGCTCTCTTCAGAACTGCTCTTCCCCAGTCACACGAAAAACCTAATTGTCCTTGAGTGGGTCTGTAGAGAAGATGCGGAAAAACATTCGGCGTCTCGTTCTGCCGCTCCCCGTGACCCCCGCGGCGCAGCTCCCGTGGTTGACATGGAGGGGATGTGGAGGGCTTTTAGCAGGCTGTCACTCCCACGCAGCCCCGCTCAAGGCTGGCAGCCCTGACAGCAGGAGGCCTGGGGAGTGAGAGCAGGCAGAGGGATTTTGACAGACCACGCACCCCGTCGACTGACCGGAATGTGCAGCACGCCAACCCGCCTTGTGTGTTTGTGTTGACTGTGTGTGTGTGCGTGCGTGCACGCAATGAGAGCTAGTCTGTCCGTTTTAGTGTTTGACTGGGTTTATCTGCGTGTTAAGAGATTCACATGCACACATTTGCTCTCCACTGATAGTGCCCACCGGCCTGGGGCTCCAGAGATCTCCTGAGTCCCAATCAGGAGAGGCCATCAGAGGCTTGAATAATGCAGTAGCCCGCGCCACCTCCATTAGCCTGATAAATGCGCCACATTGTCAGATTGTCAGAGTCGGGAACCCGGCAAGTGTTTGCTCTCCGGTGCCTCTCGTCTCTACATGCTGATAATCTCCGGCCTCCAGCGAAGACTCAGCTTGTTGTTAATGTCTGCACCGGTGCGTGGTGTTTACGCTGCTCGAGCACTAAACATGTTTTCAATAATAGGAACTTGACTTGTCTGAAAGTTGCAGTTTGTCATGAGTGATCCTGACTCGTCCTGGCCAGTCTAAAGCCGGTCAGAGAACTGTTCGTAAGTGGATTGTGAAGAGTCTGGATTTAGGAGTAGCTACCTATCTAGAGTCCGTGCCAGCCTCTGAGGTGACGATGCCTGGCTGCCGCCCGGTTCTCAGAGCGGGCAGAGGTGGAGCTTCAGTGAACCGGCATACAGAAGACTGGACATCCACTTGGACCTTCTACCTGACCTCCCTGACTGTGGCTTCTTCGCCTTTGACCTGCTGGCCCGCTGCCACAAAGAACCACTGTGTCTTTGAGACTCTAAGACACTCACACACACACACGACTTCTTAACCTAGAGGAGTGCAGAGCTTATCAGGGTTAGGGCATGGGAGAGTTTAGGGGGAGCTCTCTTTGACCTCCTCCTGCACTGCAGGTTGGCCTCCAAATGTAGGAGACAAAAGAATCAGAAAACCAAAGAGAAAGTTGGTTTTTATATCGCCTCTGTTCTTCTCACCAAATCGAGTAGATTCAGAATGGTTGTTCTTGTATCCATTTTAGTGTTCACTGGGTGGCTATACTTAAGTACCTCATCAGCCTGTTCTGCAAGACTGGGTTATAGATTAGCTTGGATGGATTATTATACACCAACAAATCTTTGTTTGTCTCCTCTCCAGGTCACTGAGGGGCATGAGAGCCTTGTCGGAGGCCAGCGCCGTTGCTTGCCGGACCCAGTGCTGGTGACGAGGACATGGGCCTCTTCCTCAGGGCTTCCAGCACCACCCAGCTCAGCACAAGCCAGAGCCTCAGCCACCACCCGGTCCAGCACCACCCAGACACCCACGGCAGCCGTACCCAGAGGGACCCTGCCTCAGAGGGCCTCCACCTTCTCTCCCGGCAGGCCCAGCACTCAGCACCGCAGACGGTAAGCCGCTCCGCCGCGGACCCAGTCATAGACAGACGCGCGCACGCGCCACAGTCATACATGGTCCCAGGCCGCGTCTCAGGGGAAAGCTTTACCAAGGCGCCGGAGACGGCAGACAGGAGGCCGGGTAGGCGGCGGGAGACCTGGCGGTGAAGAAGGAATAGGATGCCACTGTAGTGACAGGTTGCCAGATAGGAGGGAACGTGGTGAGATTGCTTGTCCCGTTTTCCCGGTGGCGACGGGTCCCCGGGGATCACTGCTGCGCCACTCGTCCCGTAGTCCCAGCCTCCGCGGGCCCACACACGGGGGAGTCGCCGTCTCCACTACGCCAGGCGGGCAGCCTGACAGGACAGTCACGAGCGGGCTGCGCCATCTGGCCCCGCTGACGTCTGCCCAGGCACCAGAGAGACACACACACACACACACACACACACACACTGACAGGCTGGCCTGGGGCTGGGGAGAGGAGCATATCTCACCCACTAATGTGTTAACGGAAGAGCTTTACAAGCCACTGACTCTCATTAGCTCTTTTTTAGCTTGTCGGGCTCTCCTGAGGGCCAGGTGCTGCTGACTGTCTCGGGGACGCGGCTTTCATCAGTTTTAGGGGCGCAGGGTTGTTTGTGGGGTGGGGGTGGGGGGGTCAGCCTTTACGATGATTCATTATTACACGGTCGGCTTTAATATCGGGTGATTTGTCATTTAGGAAACGTCATTGATCTGTTAAATGGAAAGAGCTGCTGCTGCTGAATTTGTAGCCTCGGGGAGGCTGACCGCAGGAACCATGTTGTGTGGTGTCCGTCTCTTCCTCTAGGTCTCAAGCTCTTGCTAGACGAAGCTCCAAGTAGCCTTCTCTAATGAGGATGTCTGATACTGTCACTGTAAAGGACACTAGCGACACTATGAGAGGTGTGGAGACGGAGACGAAGGAGAGCCACCGAGCCACGCTGACGCCAGCGGGGGGAGAACCGACCAGCACTGGCGGCAGGGAGCAGGACGAGAGACCGCCACAGGCCCGACCCCTGACCCTGCTGGATCCTGAGCTCCCGCCACGGCGGACGGATGACGGCTGCTGCCGAGACACGAACGAAACTCAGGTGAACGTCTCATCACAGTGCAGGGTTGTTTTACCCTCCGGGGGGCCTGGCCGTCAGTCAGTCAGTCAGTCGTCTACCCCGGTCTTCCATCTCCCTCCACACCTCCTGAGGCGTGTCAGTTGGAGGGCTTGGGCTGTGTACTAGGGGACTACACTGGCGGTATGAAACAGTAGTGGGCTGTTGAGACAGACTGGGGGGGGGGGTCTGGTGGGCTTTGTAACGGTGAGCCGAGCGGAGAGAAATGATTGCTTTCCGATACAGCGGCGGCTCAGGGGCCCTAGGGGAGGCTCCGGCAAAGCACAACCAATCAATTGTCAGATAATTGAGTTATGAGAACCTGCAGAAGCGGTGTACCTCAAAACCACTACTCAATTTATTATACGCTTGAAGGTTAACGCTGTGGAGTTTTTGTATGGCGGGCAGCCTGTCCCCCCCTCCCCCCCGGCAGGTAACGTGTGAATGAAGGAACAGCTAGGCTATTCTCCCTTGATTCCTTGACATTTCTCACATGCCCTCCCCCCTTTCCGAAGCCTTGTCCCTGCTGATGTCGGCCCTTTTTCCTTTTCATACCTCGGCGGTACTAGTCTAGACCCAGCCTGACTGCGGCTTCTTCGCCTGGCGTCTGTGAAGGAATGAGAGCCGTCAGATAGGAGGACTGGAAGGGAAAGGACAGGCCAGTATCTCTTCAGTCAGTCTAGTCACTAGAGGAAAAGCAGATCATCTCAAATCCCAGGTTGCCCATCAGCGTGTCTCGTGTCGCCCCCTACGGGGATAAGGAGGGGAGCCAAAACCCATGTCTTTGCCTCCATCTGCCTCCTCCACTTTACAGATGGAGGCACTTCACTGCACACAAGGTGCTGCTTTAGACTTGTGTGCAGAAGGGAACGCTTACATTACTGCTCCCCTCAGCCTTCCAAACCAGTCTACATTATAGTAACTCCTAAACCCTCTGCTGCGGAGTGGCCCTTTTTTTCCCATAAACCAACAAATGTAATAAAAAGGTATACATTCAGGCGAAAGGAAAGTTGTCATCTTAAACCATTTTTCTTTCATTTCACAGAAAAAAATGTAATGGATCAGTTTTTGTAGAAATGGAATAAATGGTTTAAAAAGCAGACCCTGCGGATTCTATGGTTTACCATTTCAATCCGTTTGTTAGAATCATCCCAGTGCTTACAGGCAGGTTGAGACCCCGTCTCATGTGATCCATTTTGTCTCATTGCCCACCGTACAGCGGCAAACTTCGGAACAGTCTGGAAAAAGGCCCAAGGTACCATGGCATGAGGCATGTCTGTAACAGTGTTTGCTTGACGAACGCCATCATCCAATAGTTCGCAATGAATTCTTCCATTATATTTTATACACTGCCTGCATTTTATTATCCTTTTTTATCTTTTTTTATTTGATCATTAATGGAAGCCCTTTTGTGTGAAATGCACTATTTTGTATTTAGTACGGTGTCTTTTTCAGTTATGGGAGAAAACAATGTTAATGCATCAGAATCGCTCATTATCGATGATTGATCAAACCAGTGACCAGTTAATGGCCAGTTAACCAAAGTGACAGTCTGCATGTTTTAGTCTGAAGCTTGGGAACGAGGGTGGTGTGCTGTGTTTGCATGGGTGTTCTGGCTCCCTACTCACTTTCCTCCCTGTAACACTGTCCTCCATGCGTTGTTGTGGTATGTTTCAAAACTCTACCTACAGTCTGTCTCATCCTGACTCTCTTCTTAACCCTTACCACTCTCCAATCCTCCAATCCCCAGTCTAACTCAAAGTTAAAGTTAGTTCGGAGCCTGGCAGTTTGTGAAGAGTCTTCTCCTCCCCCTATTACTACTCTTCTGCCTCCAGAAGCCAAGGTAATCCAACCTTCCCTTGACAATACGCCCTCCCTTCTCCACAAACCATCAGCCGGTGTCTAACCATCATTTCATATTTATTCTCCTCAAGTGCTTCTCTTCCAAACAGGAAATCAAGACAAGTGGTTCATAAGACATTTCTGTGATTCTTTGCCACTCACCAACTATGTCCCTCTACTCATCTTCAGCCTCCAGAACTAGTGTTCCTACAAAAAATGATTCATTAAAAAAGAGGACATTTTTGGTTTTGCATTTATGGACTCATTACCATTGAAGCCCCTACCTAGATTTGGTTATTAACCTCATGGCTTCTAGTTTTATTAATAAAATATTTAAATAAAACAGTGCTTTTATTCTGACTGGATTGGTTACAATCAGTCGAGTTTATTGAAGCAAAAGCTAGTTTGAACATGTTTACTCTGTTAATTCTTAGGCCAACTTTATTTCATTCCGCTCATACTAAAGGAGTCAGTTTGTCTTTTGTTCAGTCTGGTTTACTGTGGACAAATTCTCAATCAAGAGCAGCATGGAATCTCTCCGACTGTGTGAACGAATTAAAGAAAGGCTAGAAGAAATATCTCCCACCTCAGAGAAGAATAGGCCTGGCATGGTGTCACACTGAGATGTCTTCAGTCAGATGGATGCCCTTGAACTAGTGAATGAATGACATTTAATTCCCCGGGAGTTACTTTTTCAATTCGATCGGCCTATTCACCAGCCTTTCCTTCGCTCCCTCGCATTTTTACTCAGTCAGTCTCGGCCGTCTGAACCAAAGCACTGTTAGCAAGCTGCAACTCTCCCAGGCTACTTCTCACAGGGGCTCAGCAAAGATTTCAGCGTTCTTCCAGTATAAACATTGCCGCTTTCCTCCCCCTTTTAAAGAAAAGGCAACTACACTTGCAGTCCCTTGGCATCATGTTGTGTGCTTGTTTGACTTTGTTCTACTTTTGTATTGGCTCTGAAAAGCTAAATAGAATCCTTTCTCTGTTAAGAGTAGGGGATACATTCTACTTAGTTTCTAGCTACTCTCTAGGCTGTGAATGCATTAAAATGACAACCCTTTACATGTGGGCTTTCCCATGCTGCCACACTAGCTACAGAACCTGTACACTTGGTTAGGTGGGAGTCCTTGTTATTGTCCTGATGGACAGCTTCTAATGATGCGAATCACCTGATCCTGTTTATTTAATTAACACGGTGATTGATTTTCTCATTTGGGTTTTGCAGGATGAAATCGAGATCCAGCTGTCCCAGTCGTTTGACAAAGAGGAGGCACCGCCCATAAAGAATGAGGAGGAAAAAGGAATGGAGAAGACTGAGAGGATGGCCAGGAAGATGTTGTCCAGAGGTAGGCTAGTCTCTCATAGACTACTCAATGGAAATACTTTCATATCCCTCATTTGCATTAGTAAGCACCGGCTGTGTCCTTTACAGTTTCTTAATTCTTAATTTTTTTGAGACATGTAATGTTTTTTGTTAGAATTTATTTACAATATTTCTGCAAATATATCATAACAGAATAGTTGTACCCAACAAGGTTCTGTCTATTCTTCTGCCTCCAGATTCCAGTCAGGAATACACAGACTCTACTGGGATTGATCTCCATGAGTTCTTAGTAAACACGCTGAAAAACAATCCCAGGTGTGTAGCCATGCCAGTCATTTAAAAACCTTTTGTCTGCTCCCACAAGCCCAGCTGCTGTTCTCTTTCACTGGTGATTAGGCAAAGGCTCATTCTCTAAAAGGTTACCTTTGAACACTTGCCATCTTCATTCGTCAATTACTAATTGCGGTTTCTGTCGTACCCTGAGGTAATGAGATGATTGCTAGATTACTAAACAGACACCAAACGGATTCTCTCCATGTTGAATCTGTTCTATTGACAGGGACAGAATGATGCTGCTGAAGTTGGAACAGGACATTCTGGACTTTATCAGCAATAACGAGTGAGTCGTTTAGCTCTTGATTTGTGTGGCGAATTTCAACCAAATTACATCTTCTGTCGTGTTTGTGATTTGTGTGGGATGTGGGAGTTCAGTTTTTCACCGAATGAGCTGTTTCTGGTCATTTACAAAGCCCCATGCGTGATGTTGTCTGCCTCGGGAGAAGTAATAAAATATGACTCCGAGCTATATGAGACAGTTTTGCCCAAAACGACAGTTCCTAATTATCCCGTAGTCCCTCTGTGAATAAATTCCATTGTGTCCCCTCCTCCTCCAACCTCCCCCGTCCCCCCCCCCTCTCCCCGTATCCTTTTCTCTGTTTTAGAAGCCAGAAGAGAAAGTTCCCTCCAATGACCTCTTACCACAGAATGCTGCTGCACCGTGTCGCCGCCTACTTCGGCCTGGACCACAACGTCGACCAAACCGGGAAATCTGTAATCATCAACAAAACTAGCAATACAAGAATGTGAGTAATCCGGTGCTCTTCTCCATCTCTGCCGCAGCCAGAATTTAGTTTTTTTAGCCCTGCTCTAATTCCAACGGCTTATGCTGCAGAAACGACTGCATCTTCTGTTGAAGCAAAAACAGATTTTCCTTTCGCGCCCTTCTGAAATTAGTTTTTGTGGAAAGCTTAATTATTTGTTTTTTCCGAATTGCGATGAGGAAGGTAGGGAGGAGAGTGACGGTGTTTAATACAGAAGGGGGATGGTGTAAACATTGCCGGTTTCTTGG
Source organism: Esox masquinongy (assembly GCA_016801175.1). Taxonomy (NCBI): domain Eukaryota; kingdom Metazoa; phylum Chordata; class Actinopteri; order Esociformes; family Esocidae; genus Esox; species Esox masquinongy. The sequence goes on along the minus strand of JACXGI010003213.1, from coordinate 21,418 downwards.
AAAAATGTCTATCTCTCACCACCTCTCTCTCTGAGACTCTCTTGCTCCGACTCTCTGTAGACCTGATCAGAAGTTCTCAGAACACATCAAAGACGACAAAACTGACGACTTCCAAAAGCGGTATATTCTCAAAAGGGACAACTCCGGCTCAGACAAAGATGACAACTTGGTAAGAGTGGTTTGACGTGATCCTCCCCAGATCTTCACTAACCCTAATTATGATCAATTAGCTTCTGAGACGATTAGAATGAGTTATTCAACCAATGCATGTAAATTGCTAAAAAGATAAGAAGCCAATTGAAATGTTTTCATTTGATCACAAAGGAGTCACTGAACAAAGGGTGTTAATAGTTTAGGCTTTAGAGAAGTGTACTTTGCCTATTGTTTTATTATTCATTTATTCAGTAACCCACAACCCTTTCAAGACCTCAGAGAACCTAAAGGTGTGTGACTTTTGAGAACCTGTGCTTCCCACCATTTGAGAACCACTGGTTTAGGTTTGAGCGTATATATTTCCAAAGCCTTTCAGTGTCAGCAGTCATTGGTTAAGCAGACTGGATTAGTGCTGAAGCAGTGTGTTCCTGTGTGTAGATGAGGATGCGGCTAAAGGATGACCGGAGGAGTAAGTCCATAGAGGAAAGAGAGGAGGAGTACCAGCGGGCCAGGGAAAGGATATTTGCTCAAGATGTAAGAACCCTTGCAGAACTCCCTTTAGATGATTTGAATTGCCTTAAAATGCAGTTTGAGCCAATAACTATAAGTAGCTAACCCATCGTGTTTTATTACAGGGTCCAGATGGCTTTGCCCTTGAAAAAAAGATACAGGAAGATGACTCTTGTAACAACACACAGCAAAGGCGGCAAATCTTTAGGTAATTATCCGTCACCGTAATGTAGCTGTAACCCCCTTCCCCTTCTGCTGTCTGAGTAGGACCTACTTAAGTACTGTGTGCATCTTTTCTATTTGCTAATAGACATGTAATTCCCAGAACGGTCTGACTTGGCTCCTTCCACAGGTTAAAAGACGGCCGCGCGACCAACAGTCGCCAGAGCAGCTCCGAGAATGAGCCCAAGTACTCTGACCCTCGGCCGTGGAGCAGCACCGACTCGGACAGCTCCAACCGGAACCTGAAGCCAGCCATGACCAAGGCCAGCAGCTTCAGCGGCATCTCGGTCCTCATTAGGGGGGACAGCTCAGGAAGCAGCAAGAGCATGGGGCGCCTCTCTAAGGCTGGTAAAGAAACAACCACTGCCTCCACAATCAACCGGCTTAGTTCTGCCCACTGAATGGCCCACTTCACGGGGAGTGCTGTGTTCAGTCTGGTTCAAACGAACCACAGTTCACTTCACTCCAAGTCTCCACTCATATTTTTTGAGCCAGCCAGTCAACAGTGCAGCACCTGCCACAACGCCCCATCCATTAGAGGAAATCCAGTACTCAGCCATGTAACGTGACAAAGGCATATTCTAGAATGACGGCCATTATCCTGTCGAAGGGTTTGCACGCTTTTAGTCTTCGACCGGGGCCTTTAACGAAATGGGTGCTTCACTGTTTGGTCGTGTGCTGTAGGTGTTTTCTCAAATAGCTGTCGGCCAGAAACCCGAAATGATGCTTTTTATACCTTCTGACTGCCTGTGTTAATGGAACATATTTTTGTAAAGTTTTGTTTTATTAGAGCAAATGTTTAGGGGGTTGCTATTTGGTAACTCTTCATGCCAGTCTTTAATGCATTGTCACAACATGCTTAGCCTTAACATACCACTTGCATGTTTTCAGTTTTAACATAGTTTGCTTTCTAATGCATTCCTTTTTTGCCTACTTTCTCATCGTATTGGTCTACATTTCCCACTCCTCATTTAATTCCATTTAGTACGTTGAATGTGAATTCACTGGTTAATACATTCACAAAACAAAGAGCTTAATCTCTATTATAAAATTGGTGATTTAAACCCTGAATGCTGACTGACTGAAAGATGTTGTATTTGAAACCATGAGTATGACATTTATTAATACATTTATAAATTTGTTGGTAGCTGGTTTTTAATAGCAGTAAGGCACCTCAGGGGTTTTTGGTTTGTTGCCAATATCATGGCCAGTTTGATAGGTAAGGCATGTTCATGTAACTGTCAGTAGTTTGGCTGTGTTTTTTAGAATTCCATTTATTTTATCATGATTTATTTAATTTAGCTGGCAGTTATTAGATCCTGGTGAACTCAGTGATCTAATAATGTATCAGTTGTTGAATCTATTAATTTTCTACTGATTCCTGCCAGCTATGGCCAGGGTGTTGCTCGGACATTCAAGTGAATAGCAAAACAAAGTCAATAGCTAAATGAAGACATTAATCAAGACATTAATTATCTTGTCATTTAGTGCTGCTGATGATATCATTATCCCGTTTTCACTTCATGACAGCATCACTCCCACAGGTAATTAGAGTAGATAATTGGTTATGTAGGTTTAGAAATTCAATCCTGACCTTTCAAAGTAGTGCATTTTTTAATAAAAATCATTAGTGGAAATCTCAAGGTATTTATGGCAATGCCCTCGACCATTAATGCATAATGCATTAATATGGGATTGTGCGAGCCAGACGAATATGAATACCCAATGAATTCAAGCCGTTTCTCCAGTAGATGCCATCATGTACATTGACCAATCCCCTTTGCTCCCTGACCCTTGGCATGCTTCTTATGACCCTCCCCCTCCATCCCCATATAACCACTTTAAGCATGGTGTCTTAACTCTGCCGTCTCTGTAGGTTAAGGCTTTCCTTCTCCCTCCCTCCCCTCCCTCCTTCCCTAGGTTCTGAGTCTTCTGGTAGTGTAGGGTCCTCCACGGGTTCACTCTCTCGCTCCCAGCCACCCCTCCCCGTCCCGGCTCTAACCCAGGCTGGTCACCCCCACCACCACGCCGCCCCCCCCTGCCCGGTGGTCTACCCGGCCGTCTGCAGCACTAGTAGTACTGTGTCTTATGAGGCGGCAGGCCGGAGCTGCCCGTTGCCGGCGCCGCCAACCAACGCGGCTAACGCTAGCTACTATTTGCTTCCTCTGGAAGCCACAGGGATACCGGCAGGGAGTATCCTGGTCAACCCACATACAGGTTGGTACCCTAGCATCGGACCGGACCCGGTTGGTTAGGTTCCGTTAGACTGGGGGGTGCGTACTGTCGTCTTGTTTGTTTTGGTGTCCTGTCATTGGGTTACTTTCATAAACTCAAATCTCCTCTTTCAAACTAACACGACTCACGCTACCTACGGCTTATTCCCCAGCTGCTTTCTTCTTGTTGCCGTGCTTGGAGAAAGCGAGTGAGACAGTGTATCGTAGCTTGTAATGGTGGAGCCATTCGGGGGAAGATTGTTGCATCTCATGGGAGGGTTCCTAGAAGCAGCAGAGTGGTGGAACGCCGTCGTACAACACAGAACACCAGGCATCTTTCATGCATTTTTTATGTTTCTCTGCCTCCCACAGATGAGGCCGGAGCGAAAACACTTTGAAAAACGATAGCTGTCTGGAAAGATCAATATAGCCCAGCGTTGGTCAAAACAAATTCCCAAAAGTGATGCTGAGACACGGTATAATGAAGCCGTACTGTACGGTGTTATTGAATATAGAAAAATGGATAGTCTGCGCTCTGCTGTATAACGCAATCCTCTTCACTCTGCTGGTTCAGCGACCATCCTACAGAATGTTGATTCTTAAATATGCATGTGTCTGGCTGATGTGTCGGGGTATATGACGCTGGCACTAATGTTTTTCCAGAGCCAGCCAGGGGTGTGTAATTGCTTATTGACCTTTTCTTAGAGTGGGCAAATAGGGATGTCTTGTGTACCACCCAAACGCCCCGGAATTAATTTCCCACCCAACGGTTTAAAACTCGAGTTATTTTCGGGGGTCATCGAATGGTCATGTGAGCGACGAACATGGAAACAGAAGAGAGGAGAATCCACCCTGTCTGCTCGCTAATGAGCTCAAATATACAAATGTATAGCTTCTATTTCCTTCTCAGTGATGTTTTTTTGACCCCATACGTGTAGGACACATTTTACATACTGGTGTTGATACTCTGTCACTGATATTAGACTCGGTGAACTAGAACCATGGCCAAACCCTCCGCAGTCCTCTGGTAGTGTTTGAGGAACGAGAAAGCTCAAAAAGCCAACGTGAAGTGTGAACCCTTGTCGCTTTCATAATGTCTATTACCATAAGACACTTCATTAGACGAGTGTGGAATACAAATGCAAGGAAAAAGCTGAGGTTTTAGTGCTTAATATGATGGATAATTCATACACTGGGGCTGAGTGTCTCTGGATGGCTCCGTGGCACTAACCTATTTTCTGCATGAAGAATTTGGAATTCTGAGGCAAGCTTTTTCATATTGAACCACTGAGAAATGAATACATGTATTAATGCATTCATAAAGTAGCAGTCCAGGAAATACACTGTAGATATAAGCCCTCGGAAATGAGGGCAAATATAGTTCATTTTCTTGATCTAAAATATTCTCTCGGCACTCTGTAACTATACTGTCTACATAGACTGAAAGAATAATGTGACCCATTACGTGCATATCAAACCTTCTTAGAAGTTATCCATTTAATGTTGACAATGGAGCCAATGTCTTGTTGAGAATATGAATTGTTAATGATGCGATTACAGCCATGGATGGTTTGTTGTGGATAATGTGAACGATAATGTTTCATTGACATGTTTCTTGGGTTGTTGGTTGTTTCCCGATTTCAGCCCTGCCTCTGTCCTCTCTGCCTGCAGGCCGGCCCTTCGTGAACCCGGACGGCAGCGCTGTGGTCTACAACCCCAACCACAGCCTGGCTCCTCAGCATCAACAGCACCATAATCAGCAGGGCAGGACCCAGCAGCCCCCTCCCCCTCATCAGCCCACCAATCACAACCACGTCCTCTCACAGGTCCGCTAACACCCTCAGCTCGGGGCATTCGATTCTAAATTAAATTCCGTTCAGTTGAACCCTTGAAAGAAATGTAAATGTCACAGACTTAACATAATATACACGTTACAAATGAACAACATTGCTGATTGTCTGGACCAAGAGGGCGGGGGGGGCTGCACATCCTCCCCATCCACCATGGTGATTGACATGGCCCTCATTTCAAAACATTAGCACGGCAGCTCATGGGGGTGCTTGTCATTCGGCCGGTGTAATCCACCGAGGGCACTTTGCAACCCGCAGTTGTCCTCCGTCACCCCCCCTGTCAGAGTAAATGAATTGAGTTCAGAGTGTCAGCTGAACACCGTGACCCCTGATGCAGCGCCAAGCCCAAACGCTAATCATTAGCATTTATACAGGTGGTAGAAATTCCTATCTCTAATAACAAGATCCCCATCAACACAACCTGTCATGGAGAGCCCCTTAAAAAAAAAAACAGCAAATCATCGCTGGAGGGTTTGAGCTTCATTAGTGAAAATACCAGTTCAGGAAATTGACTTGACCTCTGATAGTGTGGGTGGAAACCCAGGGGTCAGTCTAAGATGCCTCCTTTTCCCAGTGGTGAAGCAGCAACATCCCTTCATAATCAAGACATCATTAGAGACAGGGGGCTGATGAGGCTGTGGAGGGGGTTGCAAATTGGAGGATATTTATTTTGGACCAAGAGCTGTCCCATGGCTTCAGATTAATATCCAGTAATTGATTTCCGTCAGACGACCTTGGTAGAGGATAGAGGACGTTCATATCCATAGTCAGCTATTGACTGAGCGCTTTGTCTTAATTAACTTAATTACTGTTTAGCTGTATTCCCCATGAGCTAACTCTGATTTACTCTATAAGCTAAGATCCTTCTCCTCTACTGTACCTCTCTTTATATGGGACAGTATTTTCTCCAGCAATGTTTGCAGTTTCTGCTTAATATCTTTGACTAAAACCATTGCCCTCCTCCAACCTTCTGTCCTCCACCTCCTGTTCTCTTTCCTACCTCCTTTCTTTAACCTCTCCTCCTCGTTCTCTACCACTTATTCTATTCTTTAACTTTTCCCCTCTACAACCTCTTGTTTAATTCCTCCACCCCTTCTCTTCTACCTCTGCTTGTCTTTTGTCTCTTCTGTTTCTTTCTCAGCCGGTGCGACCCCTCCAGCCTCCTGCTCTGCCTGTCCAGTACTCATCGGTGTCTTACCCTCCTCAGCTCCTCTCTGTCTCCCCTAATCAACAATACACTGTGGTACTTTACTCTCTTTGCTTGTCCTTCTGTCCCTATTCTACTCAGTAGTTCTTCCTCTTCAGGGCTTGGATGAACATACAGAGTGAGTTAGTCATCCACTCTGTTTCTGTTTGGACCCCACTGGGGTCACTATGTATAACAATGTCTGACGGTGGTATATGTCCACCGGCGCTGTAGACCACTGTGGGTCAGGCCACCATAGGCCATCAGGACTGAAGATAAAAATGTTTAAATGATGAACTTATTAGTATAATAAAGAGTCAACGTGGTTGTTACTGTAGATGCCTGAGATTTTTTAAATGGGAATAATGTAGGGTAATTTCCAGACTATATAGATGACTATAAAATATTGAAATTCTCTCAAAATAAGTGGAGCAAATGTTCTATTCTTGCAACATGCCTATTGGCTCTCTGACTACATAATGTAACATTAAGGTTTGGGTATAAAATGTGGTTAAATGCTTATGAAGCAATACACTCAGAAGGACTAAGCAGAAATCTACTTTTACTAGCAGAAACACAATGAGTGGAGGTTACTCGTGTACAATTTACCTCAATAGGTCATTTTAGTTGGCCGACTCAACAATTTACCACGGAGTTGAGCAGCGATGAGTGCAGGCAGACTGAAGCATAAAACTTTAACTGTGGAATTCTGGACTTGGAAGTATCTGTCTATACACACAGCATTTTCATGTGTAAACGCAGGCTATTTTTTGTTCTTAGGTCTGTTGTTTCCTACTTAGGAAAACGTTTACTTATGCATTTTAGTTTTTAAGGCCGTGACTGCGGATCCATCTTTTTCAGTGTCCTAGGTCTAGATATTACGCGTCTGCAAATCACTTTCCACACCTGTGTTTACACAGCTGTGATCACTCAGGGATCTGTATGCACAGTATAGCAGAGAGACTGCATACAAAGGCCTTGCAGAAAGGAATAATAATGTTTAAACTTCTCTCTAATACAAAATATGTCTGAATTTAATTACTGCATTAATGATCACTTAAGTTTTACACGTGACAAATCTATATGAACTATTTGATCTCTAACAGTTGATCTCTAATAATTAGATCCTCTTCCAATTAGGTGAACACATTTTTGAGGGATGAAAAACAAGCCTAGCCTGTGTTTTGTGCCTTGTTGGCCCATACTATTGAATGTTGTCCACATGCTCGTAAGCTTCCACAACGTTGAGTGACAGCCACTCAATTATTTTTCACATGGGAATATTTTATTAGTATTTTACAAGTAAGGATTTTACTAACGGGCTGTTTTTGGCCAGTGGGCCACCTGTTTCTGACCTTGGCTTTAGGCTAATCAATGAAATAAGTCAATAGTTCCTTTCCACTCTCCCCTGTAAGAGTTTATTTAATTATTTTTTTTTTGATTGAGTTTAATTTTAATGTGTTGTGCTACCCCACTCTCGATGGACATAATTTGTGTGTTCCACTAGCTTCTTTTCTGACCTACCTCGACCAATAAAGATCCCTTGATTACTAATTACATTAAAAATGTGTGGTAGGCTCCTTTTGAATAATTTATTTCATAGCAGATGTTGGATGTGAATTTTGAATTTTCTATGAATAGCAATGCTAAAAGTCCCTAGCCACCCGACATCCAGTAAAGTAAACCAAACCACACGTAATCAGGTCAGGAGGAATTAACTTTGAGGTTTTTGGGGCCTTCAGGTTTTTGCTCTGCATGAGTGTGTGGATCCAGTTGAGTTGCTAGTTGTAGGCTAGTTCAGTAGGTAGTTCATTGACTACAGTGGAAGCCAACTGTTGTAGTATATAAGTTACATGTAATAAATACTAAAGTGATGCGTAATATATGCCGTTTGACATATGTTTTGGTGTGATCCCACAGCAAGACAACTTGGGAGCCCAGTTCACCCACATGAGTCTGGTCCGGCAGGCCTCTGGGGATGGCCCAGGTCGGGACAATCACACTGCCATGTTCCCCTCATCCGTGGTTCTCCAACCTCCCCCGCAGCAGCAAGGCTACATGGTGGCCCCCCCAGGCCAGCCTGTCCCTGCCCCCCAGGCCTACAACGCTCCCGCCCCGCCGCCAGTCAACCAGCCCCTCATGCAGCAACAGGGCTACATGCAGCAGCAACCCATGCAGCAGGTAGTCAAGTGGTTTCTACCATTATGCTATATAATCAGTTAGAAGCCAGGTGGTTGACAAACTGAATGCTGATTGGCTGATAGCTGTGGTAGTGCGATGGTAACCGGTTTATGTCATGTACACGCTCTAGAAAGTTGTCTCTTTTCTACGCATTTCGACACATGGGTAAATTCCAGCCACATTCATTAATAAAGGAAACCTAATTTAACAAATCAGACAAATTCAACTTTTTTAATTAAAATTGTTATTTAAACCATTTTTATAATTTCCTTATGTGGCAAAAGTTAGTGCACCCTACCTTTACAATATTGGGGTAGATATCTAAGAGCATTACAAAATGCTCTTAGATATCTACCCCAAGGTAACACCAAGACAACTACAGGCCTCTCTTGCCACAATCAGTGTGACAAACTGTCAGAGACTACACAAACTTGGCTTACATGGGAGGTCAGGAAGGAAGAAGCCTCTGCTCTCAAAAAAGACACAATTGACTGTTTGCAGACAAGCAATTTGCTCTGGACAGATGAGTCTAAGGTGGCCGCAATGCCGGATGCCATGTGTGGTGAAAACAAAACACTATCTTTGACCAGAAGAACCTCACACCAACCCTAGAACATGGAGGCGGTGGCATTATGGTTTGGGGCTGCTTTGTTGCCTCAGGGCCTGGCAAGCTTGCCATCATTGAGTAGACCATGAATGTTATATTGTACTTGAGAACTGAGGATAATGTGAGGTCATTTGTTAAAAAGCTGTAGCTAAACCAAACATGGGTCTTGCAACAGACAATGATCCAAAACACGCAAGCAAAGCTACAACAGAATGACTCAAAAAGAAGAAATGGAGGGTTGTCGAGTGGCTGAGTCAAAGCCCAGATCTAAATCCTATCAAAATGCTGTGTGGGCACATGATTCAGGCTGTGCATTTGAGAAAGTCCTCGAACATTATGTAGTTGAAGCAGTACTGTAAAAAAAAAAAAAAAGAAAAGTGGGCAACAATTCCTACCAGTCGATGCAAGAGCCTGATAGACCATTACAAGAAAGTTACATTAAATTATTTCAGCCGCAGGCGGCAACACCAGTAATGGAAGTTAGGGGTGTACTTATTTTTCCACACTTTGAAAATGCATTTCCATTGGTTTTAGAAGAATAAATTATTGCCAAGTTTTAATCTTTTGGTGTCATTTGTTAAATTATTTTACATAATATATGACATTGTTATATATCCAAATATAAAAATAAAAAAGGAGGAAATAAAAGATAGCTTTCCAGGGTTTGTACGTACATTTTCAACATGACTGTATGTGCCGAAATTTGCCCCATGTCATCAAAACCACTCTCTTTCAAACCTCATTTGTCATGGCCTACTATGCGATTATAGGTGATTGTACTAAAAAATTATGCACATACTTATAAACAACATTTTACTCATTCATCCCAAATCCAGACTGCACCTTTTAAACTGGCATCCAAATTGCACTTTTTCAGTCTGCCACACATTAGCTGAAGGTATAAACTGGCCCTGGCCCATCTGTAGTGGTATTAATGGTATGCCGTTTTGGACTGCTGTGTCTCTGCCTATAGATACCAGCTTGTTACTGTGCGCCAGGCCAGTACCCTCTCTCCAACCAGCAGTACAGGCCGGTGGGCACCGTGCAGTACAACGCCCCGCAGAGTCAGCCAATCCCTCCGCCCCCACAACAGACAGGTAAGTGTCTAAAACAGGCTGAACCAGTAACTCGTCCCTCCTCACGGCCTACTTCCTCGATTTTAAAACAGCTGTTACTTTCACACGACTCCTCTGTGTGGCGCAATGAAATCCCTCCACGTTTCCCCTTTCAGCTTCCTCTGTTAGGTGTGTGTTTATTTTCCATACAGTCGTGTGCTACTGCGGAGGAGATTGCTCGTTAGCGCTCTCCTCTCTCCCGCTTCACCATGATTTGACTCTCAGATCTTTTATTTTGTCTCAAGTTATCCACTCCTGTGGCGGCCACACAATGGGCTCATCTCAGGAAACTGCAGAGGGGAAATTAGATGGTGCCCCTGGGACAGAGGTGCATAGCCGAAAGCTAACTGCTGTTATTAGAAAGCTTTTCTCTGCAGGGTTTGCCATTGTGTCGCCTTGCCCTTTTAGAACATACAATAACCATTTCCTGTCAAATACACCATTAGCATTATTTTCCACCCTACTGTGTATCGCAGAGCCATTATTCACAGTCCTTTTGGAAAATAACAGATGCTCAGCACTGAAATTCAAAAGCCAGTCTGATCTCGAAAAGGATACAGGGAATTGTCTTTTAATTACATGGCGGCTTTTGGAAATGCATCTGTCATGCAGGTTGGTAGTGGAGATGAGGGAGCGATTTCAAATGGGGAAAATGTTGACATTTTGCCCCGACGTGAGGAATGTAGATTGAATGTATGTGTGGGTCCTGTGTCAGATGTTTAGTGGGTATTCCAGGCAGAGTTAGAACCCAAGGGCCTATTCTGGATACAGGACAACATGGACCCTACATGCGTAGAACCAGGTATTGGCCATCAACAGTAGAACCAGAGGCTCAGGATACGGGGCCGGGGCGCTGTCTGAGAGGCCTAAGATTCTCACAGTGAACCGGTCTCTTTTCCAGCCCCTCACTCTCACCTCTTCTGACAGACCCCTTGGGCTGCTCCACGCTACAGCTGCACGGGCAATCAAACGTCCGTAAAACTAATTTTAACAACCTACTTCTGTATTCCAGGTATATTTGAGGATTGACCATCAAATCACCTATCTGACTTTGATGTGACATTTAATTAATCTCACCGCGAATATTGGTGATTGTTCATTATTTTTATGCATGATGTCCATGCAAAAATGTGTTTCTAATTTCGGTAATGACTTAATGATTTATATAAATGCATATATTTATATTATAAATAAATGCCATCTTTGTGCACTTAATCTTTTTTATGGCAACATATTGAAAGGCATATTATACTGCTCATTATTAAATATGTTAAATATAAATGGCTTGTGCAAGAGACTCAACCTGCTTATCAGTCTGAAGATGGAAATTCAGAATGTGTTCAATTACCGAATTCTCTATCAAATATCCAACTTGTGTTTAAATGTACTGTACTTATCCTGATATGGTAAGTAGAAGCCCAAGGAAACCTTTATGTATGAAAGAAACGGGGAAGAACATTTTTGTAGTAGATAATTGGAGTTTGACACCAGTACTGACAGAAAAATGTTTTTTTTCCTCTGGCGGCTGAGAAAGCCTTGTCCTATTCAATTAATCTCGTAAGCAAAGATTAAGCTTTTGAGCATGAGAAAGGCAGCAGAAGCTCCAGTATATCTGCTGTAACATGGAGAAGAGTTGCATGCTGTCTTCATCTTATCTCCTGTAACCACCTGACTGAGTTCCTCCTTTTAACCAGGCAGGCAAGATGGCAAGGCAAGCAATTCTTGCCTAGTCTTTTCTAGTCTAGAGGTCCTTGGTCTGGCTGTTACGATACCTTTTCTGTCCTTCCTATCTTCCATCCTCTTCTCAGTCTGCCAACCCAGAGTGTTTAATATTATATTTGCTTCATGCTCGTTTTGTAAGTGGAGGTGAGAGAATGACGCTAAAAATAGCGCTCAGCCTCTCTCGTCACCTAGCTCTCCTTCCTTTCACTCCCTGCCGGGGGCTCTCCATTCCTTTTGTCCCACTTCTCTTCTCATCTGGGCCAAATTGATTGCTGTCGCTCTGGCCAAAAGCCAGGAGAAATTGAAAATTGCCCAGCCTTCCCCCCCCCCGTTAACTCCCTCGCTCCCTCCTCAGAGCTATAAGCGCTCTCTGGTAACCTTGACACTGATGTATTTTACCCTGTGAAAGAAAAGCTGCCTTTTTTTTCTTTTTCCAGTGGATCATTTTAAAAAATTTTTGGATCCACAATAATAATCTTAACAGAGGAGGAGAAATATCTTAAGGCCCTTTATAGATGTTATATTCACCAAGCCATTTTAATGTTTACTTACCTGTGTCCTTGATTGCTTACAACACAATGAGCAAACAGCCTGTTCGACTACAAGAGAACTTTGATTTCAGTGTAATCCTTCTGAAGAATTTCCTACTTTTTTGTATTTTTACTCATTTTCTTTCTTCCTCAATTTTTCTTTTCTTTTTTGCTCTTTCTCTAGGTTACCAAACTGTGATGCCAAATCAGTCTCATAGCTATCCAAGTATGATAGGAGTGCAGCAGCCACAGAGTCAAAACATGGTCAGTGGCCAGCATAATAGTATGGGAAATCAGATGCAAGGCATGATGGTCCAGTATCCCTCCATGCCATCTTATCAGGTAGGTACTCAGAATTTCAGAAAATATATCAATGTTAGTCTATAATGGATCAGCACATTAATCAATACATATTAAGGCAAATCACATTTATTCAAACCGTAAAGTGGTTAAGCAAAGTGGTTAAGAACCGTTCTGTGAAGTAGAAAGCCCTATGTAACCTTTTTGTGTTCAGGGGCACGGCTTGGCCCGTCAGTAATATGGGTCTGTGTTGGTAGGTATCCATGCAGACCCAGGGTTCCCAGTCAGTAATATGGGTCTGTGTTGGTAGGTATCCATGCAGCCCCAGGGTTCCCAGTCAGTAATATGGCTCTGTGTTGGTAGGTATCCATGCAGCCCCGGGGTTCCCAGTCAGTAATATGGCTCTGTGTTGGTAGGTATCCATGCAGACCCAGGGTTCCCAGTCAGTAATATGGGTCTGTGTTGGTAGGAATCCATGCAGCCCCAGGGTTCCCAGTCAGTAATATTGGTCTGTGTTGATAGGTATCCATGCAGCCCTGGGGTTCCCAGTCAGTAATATGGCTCTGTGTTGGTAGGTATCCATGCAGCCCCAGGGTTCCCAGGGGACGGTACAGCAGACATATCAGCAGCCTATCATCATGCCCAACCAGTCCAACCAGGGGCCCATGCCTGGCTCCGGCGTCCAGGTCTACTACAGTGTTATCACACCCAGTCAGCAGAACTCCATGAGGTAGGACTTCTTTGTCACTGTCACTAACATGGAAGTACACACTAATTAAAACCAGTTAAAGACCCATTACCTTTTTGAATACAACAGATTTTCTGTATAGAGGAAACACCATGTTGTTGGAAATTGCAGTTTTATGCAGACATATTCACATTACAAACCGATGTAAGGCTTTTCATGAAATCCCTGCTTTGTGGCAACCTGCTTGTCGACTTTAACCGATAACTAGCTGTTCTCCGTGACGCTTCACACTGAGCTCTGGAAAGGGGTCACTTTCAAACCCTCTCCTCTGCCCGGGGCCTCTTCTTTAGTAGGCCACGTTCAAGATGATTTATAAGGCCAGATATCTACTGAGTCTTAATATAACAGCTCTGGTCCCGTGTGGTGAGCTGCTCCCTCTCTACACCATCCTTCATGCCAGCCCTCTGGTTCGCTGTGCAGACGTGCATTATTCCTCAGGGTGCCTAGCGGAGCGCCAACTGTCTCTAGCAGCAGCAGCTGCCTGCCTCTGTGCTTTGGGCTGACGCATCGCCATGCCTCCTGCCAGCCTTCGCGCTGCTTATGTCCTTATTAAATCAGAACCGAGCCCGGGAAGCAGAAAACCCGACGTGGCCACAACAGCAATTCAGTAATGCAGACGCAATGGTAAATGTTGATTTCCCTTGATTTGTTTTCGTTAGGTTGAAAATGAGGTCCGTAGTGATTCCCGGCTCTCACCGGTTCCTGACTGAGGATATTTCTGGTAGTTGTAATGTGATACAGCGTTATCGATCCCTTGTGCGTACAGTGCTCCGGAGTCGCTAATTTAGCCCATTTTGAACCGACGAGGCAAATTCTGATTTCACAGAGCGTACACTACAAGTGACTTGTACCCAGGCTTGGACTATCTGCTGTTCAACTTCAAATGTCTCCCTCTCTTTCCGCAGCTCCTCTGTGGGGTTCCTGCCTCCACCCGGCTCAGAGCCCATGCAGTTCCCTCGCCCACACTCCCCCTGCGGTTCCCAGCAGCCCCTCCATCAAACACAGCAGAGCTCAGGTACAGCACCCGTCCCCGTGTCCCGTGTCAGCCCTAGGCTGGGTCCGTTCCGACCAGGCCAATGCTATGAACAAGCTGCACTAATAGTCTGGCAAGCAACGGCTTTTTCTTCGCAGCGCCATTTACACCTTTCTCCAACCTCTACCTTTTTGTGCTTCAGTGCCCTGTTCAATCCAACCCGCCCAATGTCGTTTTAGTCCAAGCCCCTTGCGCTAAACACATGAGTTGCAGGGAGAGCCTTAAAAACGTTTCACCAAACCCTGGAATTAGAACCCCCCGCTAAACAAAGGCAGGTGTCGCCTGGAGAAATTACTTCCCTCTGAATTCTCTGGCAAGTGGAAATGGATTGAATGGATTGAAAAGGGTCTTCTGGGTGAGGGGCCCAGGCAGGCGGCAGTATCATCTGTAACAGTCTCCCAGGTTCACAGCTCTAATAATATGTGGCAACTCCAAAAGAAAGGTAGTCATGTAGACGCCTTAACATCCTGCCAGCCCCCCCCCCCTTTGTTAGTTCTTAGGCTTTAAGGTGCTAATTGAAATTACACTCTCCAAGTCTTAACGATCTAATTATTGAACAGATATGGGCTGGTAATTAAAAAGTAATTCCTCTGCTGCTTTGTTCCCAGTTATGGACACGTTAAAAAAAATGAAGGGCTTTCATGGGTCCTCTAATTCTAATTTAAACCGTTTTATGTTGCTTCAGTTAATGTGAATTTCCTCTCTGTGGCAAAGCCCTTGTGATCAGTATAGCGATCATTGGTCTCCACACCTCTTCCTTCCATCTCTCTCACTCTGTGTCTTCGCTTTTCTCCTTGAATCGCTAATTAGAGGAGAGGAAATGTACTTTCAAATCCTGAAAATAGATTTCTTTCTTCAGAAGTGAGGTGGTCGGCATGTTTTAATTTCATGCAGGGATTACCAAGTGAAAAACAAATTCCTTCATTTAAATGCATTTTGTGGCAAAGGCAATCTGGGACTCCTATACACACCAGGAATTATACTTAATGTAATGGGGCTTGTAGTGGTAGACAACAAAAAGAAGATATAAAATAATTAAAATGTAAAATTGTTGTGCATTTATTTATAATGGCTGGTGAGCACATGAGGTAATGGGATATGAGCATATGCATCAGTTTAAGGGAGCTGATGCAGAATTGTAGTCCGCAGTGTTCCGTTAGTAGGTTGATGCGGTGAGCGTAGTTCTGTAAGTCTCTACAGGCCAGATGGCCGGTGGTTGGGGGCCACTTCACAGGGACACGTCCGGTGGTGAGATTTCTTTGGTCGCTGGCCAGATTGACCTATACTGCCTGCCTTCCCTTCGCCTGCAGGAGGAGAATTTAGTTGGTACTAGTCAATTCAGTTAATGTTTGGCCGGCTTTTATTTCAAGCACAATTTGGCACACTGTTTTTTTTTTTGTTCATGGCCTCCTTTTTTCCTGTGAGGGAATAAATAATGATTAAAGACGAGCTAAGAGCAGTCAGGTTTCTAGGTCCAGCTGCAGGTCCAGTAAATTGCCTGAACCTATATTGTAGGCTGACGGCAAATGCATTTAATCTGACATTGTGTAGCAGAAGGTTTTAGATGCGACTAAGTATTCATTTTCTGAGCTGCCTGTCTTTGAAAAGAAGGCACACTGGAATTTGTTGTATGCATATTGTTCCAACATCATTTAATTAATAATAATATTACATATCAAATGAGTGTGAGTTTAAAATCACTACTATATTACTAAACATTCTAATGGTGAGACAGCAGATGTGGTTTTGTTTTTACAATGCACTAATGAAATGTTAACAGAAGGGAACCATTAAATCACACTGACATACACTAATCCTATTGAGCCTGAATCCATATATTTGGTAATATAAAATGTGGATGTCCAGCAAATCTTTGTAATTGCAGAAGCTGACACACAAAAATGATGAACATTCTGTTATTCACAAGTGCAACATGTGGTCAAGGCTTAGCACATCAAAGATGTCTTCCAGAGAAATGAAAACAACCTAGTTATTTTTTTTTTAAACCTCCAGTTTTGGACTTGGTGTATCAATACAGGGTACTTAATAAACCATCCTCAGTACGTCGCTAGTAGATTAAGGCCCAGAATGCTTCCGTTCTCTTGTGGCCGTTTCTGAAGCCAGTCGGGTTGCCTCCGTTGTGTAGTAAATTTGTGAAGTAAACACCAAGAGAACGATGGAGGCCACTAACAGCCTAGAAGCTGTTTTGACATGGGTTCTGCCATTTTATGATGCGGTCTTAGATAATCGCGCCGATTAAAAGCCTAAGATAAAATATTTACCCAAACGCGTCTTTAATGCCCCTCAAACGGGTCAGTAAACCTTTGTCACATTTGATGTAACATTCCTACGTGTGTGTCCTTGCTGTCTCTGCCTCAGGCGTCCCCCCTCCCCCTGGCGGTGGGATGGTAATGATGCAGCTAGCGTTGCCCCATGGCCAGCAGCCACGGCCTCACTCGCCCCCACAGTGGAAACACAGCAAGTACTACAGTCTGGATCACACCAGAGGACAGAAGTCCACGGAGCTCTCCACCCTGGACACCTCACAGGTGGGAGTGCCAAGCTCTGCAGCCCCATGCTGGGACCACATTACAATTACAAGAGCCTGCTGATTTCGAAGGGGGAACAGTCTAAATGTTTAGTCGGTGTCTTTGAAGGTTAAATGTAGGCGTGGGGTTTGATGTTGCGTTCTGCAGTTTTTCTGTAGAGGCAGTAGCCTTGCATGAACAATTTATTTTGACGGAACCAATGGTGGTCCTGGTGTTTGGGAGCCCTGTGTTCACCCTGAATCCCTCCCCTGTCCTCTGTCTGTACAGAGCAGTCCCCAGCTGGGCAGCCCCTCCACCTCCCCTGCCCAGTCGCCAACCCCCTCCCACCCACACCACCTGACCAATGTGAAGAGCATCCGTCCAGGCCTCGCCCCAGTACCCATGATGCCCCAGTTCTCTAGACCCTTTGTACAAGGGCAAGGTAAGGGGGAAGCCCAGTTGTTCTCTGCCCAGTCCTTGGGTACATTCAACAAGCCATTTCACATATCAAACAAATGTAACATTACAGTTATTATATTTTGTTGCCTTTTATCTTTCACAGCAGTGTTACGGTTTCAGATCATCTGTAGCCAATCTAACTAGCTAGCTAAAGTTTGCTTAAACTGCATCAACTTAAGTGTCCACTTTTGTCCACAAGCTTCGAGAAAATAACATAAAAAAATACATTTAGCCATGGAACAAAACTATTTGCTAGGTAGTAAAAAAAGGTTTTCCATCAGCATTGTTTGTGGGTTAACATTACTCTAGACGGTTGCGATCAAATGGCTTGTGAAGAAATTATTACATAAAAAATGACGTTGTGGCCATACACATTATCTTGCAGGTTTTGACAAACCTTTGGTTTTATCTAAGGTAGCGAGCTCACTCATTTGGTGAACCAACCCATACTGAAGCCTTGTGTTACTAGTAAACCAGGGCATTTGGTGAACCAACCCATACAGAAGCCTTGTGTTACTAGGAAACCAGGGCATTTGGTGAACCAACCCATACAGAAGCCTTGTGCTACTAGGAAACCAGGGCATTTGGTGAACCAACCCATACAGTAGCCTCGTGTTACTAGGAAACCAGGGCATTTGGTGAACCAACCCATACAGACGCCTTGTGTTACTAGGAAACCAGGGAAGATGCAAATGTCAGCGGATTATGAAATGTTTGACTTGTGTAGAAAGTAAAGGAAGTAGTAAATAATATCATAACATGCCTCAGTCCTATTGATTTAAAACTATATTGACATATTGATTTAAAACTATATTGATGTCATATTGATTTTGTGATATTGGCGCACACGGCTTCTAATTATATTGGCATACTATATTTCAAGGGCTTGCTGATAATTAGTCTAATACATGGCTGAGTTCCTGAGGACTGCTCAGATCCCCCGTCTTTATGTCAAATGGTAACGGCAAAGACGTGAAGACTAAGTCAGCTGTCATCTCTTTTGTTCTCAGGAGAAGTACGTTACCCATTGCTAGGGCAGCCCCTCCAATACAACCCCCAGATCCGCCCTCCTCTCCTTCACGCTCCCCCCATGGTCCCCAACCATCAGGTGAGTCTACAGAAGACACATTATCCACTCCATGTGACGCTACCTGTCCTGGTTTTTGGAGGAAATATCGTTGGGGATAACAATGTACAATTGTGAAATGCATGGCAAAGCCTGGCAAATGTTTGTTTAGTATTTTGCAAAATAAAATAAAAGATCAAGTCAAACTCTGGTCCCTGTCTTTTTTCCTCCTCTGTCTTCCAATGTTGTCAGTATCATAAGTGCGATTCCTTTATTCCGAGTTCAGACCGTATAGTCACAAGATCAACTGATGGTCGTCTGAACCTGGTGTTGTCTTGCTTTCTGCCCCCAGGTTCCCATGGGGATCCGGCACGGTGGTGGAGGCAGTAGAGGGAGGAAGCAGCCAAGGAAAGCTCTGTCTACAGATCTCAGTGTAGGTGAATCAGGTAAAGGTAGGCAACACCTCTGTCTGTTAGCGGACAGAGATGTAGACCTCCAAGCCAAATGAAGCCCATTTACACCCCCCCCCCCCGCAAAGAAAAAAGCTGTTAAATACAGGTAAAATCCTATAGGAAAGGTTCCTTCTGTTATCTTTACACCTGTCATCTGGGAGAGGAATTCACCATTTAACAGGACAATAACTACCCCCGACTTTTGTTGCTTAGTAAAAACTGAAATTGTCTGAGTTTAGTCTTAAATCTGCTTGAAAACCTCTGGCAGGACCTAAACTGCTGTCATGCCATGATCCACTCATCCAATCAAGGAAGTTAGTATTTTGTTTTAAATTCATCTAAAAAACTGAACATTTCAAATTGGTTCTGACGCTTCTCCATTCTCTCTCTGAGGCAGTGAGTGGGCGAGTCCAGGAGGTGACTGACCTGCCGAAGGGTATCACCCAGGCTGGGGCGGATCTTTTGCTTGGTGACCTCTCCAGAGTAGGGGCTGTGGTCCAATGCCGCCCAGAGCACCACCGCAGGCACCAGGACCGGCAGTCAGGGGACACTGGTGACCACCACCACGCCAAACCCCAGACCCGTGGCCAAGCCCATGCCTACACCACCGCGTCCACCATGCCCTCCAGATACGCTGTGCCGGGCACGTTCCTTCGCAACAGCGGCCCCGGAGCCTCCTTCAAACTCACAATGAACCGGGGTCCTGGCCAAGGCCAAAGACACCCCCTGGAAAGGACCTGCTCCCAGTAGAGAGCGTTAAGGACCCCTGACTTAACCTTTCATCCCTGACCCCTCACCAGCACCGCCAGTCACTTCCTGTTGCCATCCCTCGCCCCATATCCCCTCACTCACTCATAAGTTGGTTTGATGTAAAGGGTTGTTTTTCCACTTGATTTGTAGAGACTTGGTTGGGGGGGTGTTGTACTTGTTATGTTCTTGCTAGAGATTTGACAAAAAAGAAGGAACCTTAACACTGAACCGACGTGAATGAACATCTAAATACCATGATTATTGAACTTCCAAATATTGTTAACCTGTCTGTTCTCTATTTTGAGAACACGCCAGAACATATCAAAAGGGCAGCCTGTATTTTTTATTTGTTTTATAGTTGTTGAAATGTTGAGTCAGACCCAAAGCTTAGCTCTTGCTTTGATCCTTACTCCCCCAGCTCAATTGCAGTGTCTGGCCTGGTTCAGTTTAATTCAACCAAAGCCATCCTACCCATACATTCGCGCTCCACACTTACACGCATAAGGTAGCCGATTATCAGCCACCAACCACTTGCCCCATATTGTGGCCAGTACATCATGGAGTTGCCCTCAACTACAGAATGGGTCTCTTGTTGTGCCTTTCTCGCTTTATTCTCCAAGAAACACAAAATGAAGACACCCCAGTCAGTGTCTATTGTTAAATAAAAGGACTGGCACCTTGTAAATAATTTATATAGTAGCTAAATAATTCAATCAGTTTCTCTTCACAGTGAACAGCCTGCGTCTTGGTCACAGGCCAGCACAGATGAGAGCATTGGGAAAAAAAAACTTGTTTGACACCCCTGGTTTTTAACTTAATTTAAAAGTTGAGATAAAAATGACACTCCTCTGCTGCAACGGTGTATTTTAGTAATCCTCTGCTTGGATGGCCTTTCTTTCTCCTACAAAGCCAACAGTGTCAAATCTTTCATTAGGTCTTTTAAAATGATATACCTACTGGGTCACTGGAAAAAAACTGTTTGCACATTTATACATCTGAATATACTATATTATATCTATATTTTTCTTTTATTTCTCAAAGATCAAAATGTGTGGATTCTGAAAGGCTGTTCAATGCTGGTGCAAGTCATTTTTATTTCAGTTTGAAACCAATAAATGTTTACACCAAAATATGTGCTATTTCAGATCACAGGAAGTCCTTTGAAATGGATGAGTCTTTTGGGGTTCTCTTTGTATATTTGTCCATCACCAAACAGCTTTGAATATCCTCTTTTCATGATGTGTAAACTGATGATTAAAGTATATTTTATCAACACCAAGAAATAGTCCTACATTAGATGTCAGTATAACAAGAGACTGGTTTGTTTTTCTATGGAGGGGTGTAGGTTTTCTTGGTCTTCCTGGGTTATATTGGTCTTCTCTAATTTGGTCTTTGGTTAGTGCTATTCATCTCAATCCAGGTTTTATAGGCTAATTTGTCTGCTACGTTAACCTCCTACCAAGCTCATCTCTTTCAACGCCTCACAGCTCTTTCTTCCGCCATCATATTTTTCCCTTTTTCTAATAACGTCAAAGCAATTTACCACAAGACAAATCTAACCACCAGCCCCCATGTGTTCCCTGAAGAAGTGATGGCTTCATCTTCATCTATTTTCTGCTATATGAAGGAGGCGTTGCAGTGTCCGGTTGTGGTATTAAAGATCTCTTCTGTCAGTGATATTACTAACTCCTCATCTGGAAGACTTCAGCTCATGCTGGTAAAATTTTGATTTCATAATTGAGCAGTAAATTACCCTGGAGTTTCTTGGGATTGTATTTCTCCTTGCCCCCCCC
>JACXGI010003212.1:0-64792 GCA_016801175.1 Esox masquinongy | reverse complement strand
GAGCTCTGTGAACAGCCAGCCTCTTTAGCAATGACCTTTTGTGTCTTGCCCTCCTTGTGCAAGGTGTCAATGGTCGTCTTTTGGACAGCTGTCAAGTCAGCAGTCTTCCCCATGATTGTGTAGCCAACAGAACTAGACTGAGAGACCATTTAAAGGCCTTTGGAGGTGTTTTGAGTTAGTTAGCTGATTAGAGTGTGGCACCAGGTGTCTTCAATATTGAACCTTTTTACAATATTCTAATTTTCTGAGATACTGATTTGGGGTTTTCATTAGTTGTCAGTTATAATCATCAAAATTAAAAGAAATAAACACTTGAAATATATCAGTCTGTGTGGAATGAATGTATACATTTTACAAGTTTCACTTTTTTAATGGAATTACTGAAATAAATCAACGTTTTGATGATATTCTAATTATATGACCAGCACCTGTATTAGACCTATTCAGGGCCATCATACCACCACAGCAGATGACTGAATAAAAAATGGAGTCTAGACCAGGGGTATTCGGTGCTTACTCTAGGCAGGATCCTGCAGGTTTTCTGTTCTACCTCATAAGCCAGTGGAAGTGGCTTTGAAGGTCAGTGAAATAACCCTGGGCTAGATGTTGCCCCTAATAGTTTCTTCCATTAGAAAAGATCCAACAGTTTACAATTAGCATGACATTTGAACAGTATCCACATGACACATTCTATGGTACAATATCATTATGATGGCACAGATTATGAAAAATGATTTGGTATTATATTGACCTTGCAGATGATATTGCCTCAATCCCAAGGCCAGTGGACCATATCCCTGTGAGACAAGGGAGGCTGAGACATTTGGCCTGTTTCTATGGAAACAGAGGAAGGGTGTCACTGCAGTAAAGCAAGAAATGGTGAGCTAGGAGATGATGCCACAACATTCTGTTTCCTCACATCAATATGGCTATTGGACAGACGTGGACTGCCGAGGCCTAAGGAAGGTGACTAAAGAATAAAATAATAGACACAAGGCACTTAGGATGGACAAAATCATATACAGAACGTACCAGGCTTATAGTTTAGAAGTGCTTGATGGTACTATTCACTTTGAGGCCACTTTTAGTTTATAACTTCATACAACCACTTCTATAGCATTTTCCTTCACAAAACCAGTACGAAAGACATGGCAGATGATACTTTTATTTGTACACTGTACAGTTTTAATTTACAACATTTTCAATTATTACACCGACTGACCAGGGTGCTAGTATTTAATCTCTCAAATTGCTATGATCAGCACTGGAAAAGTGTTTATAAATAGAAAAATACAAAACCACGCACCCCTGACCCTGACTGACTTGTGAGGGGAAAAACATTGTTCAATGAAAAACAATTACATTCATAAAGCTATAATTCCTGTGGTGAAGAGAAATAAAACCAGTGGGGCAGAACTGATAAAGGCAGCATAAAATAACTACATAAGATGCTGCAACAATCTTGGAGAAAACAGAATTGCAAATTTGTTTTCTTTATTTTTCAAAGATACAAAAGTCGAGCTAAAATGCATTGAGGAAAACCCTCACGGTTTTCACAGCTACATCAGGATTAAGCCAGTGCATGTATCACAGTCTTGTGGTGACTAAAGTAGAAAAACAGGGAGGGCTGCAAAAACACTCCGAATATTCTCATAGACAAAGATGCTATTCCAAAATACCGCCCCTGGATATGGACTACAGAATGCAGAGTAACTAGGATCATGTAGTTAAGGCTTGGGTTAACAGCTCTTAGTAAATAAATACATGAAAATATGTTTGTCCTAGTATTATGTTCAGTGACGTAAGACCAGTGTATTCTGAGAACATGGTAAATACAAAATGTATACCTTAAGCAGTGGTCTGAATCGCTGCATTTCACCTGCTCTCTTTTTTTTCTGGCAATGAAGACTGAAATCCCCTAGGCTGAGGGGGAATCGCTCTGAGCGTCTTTCCACAGCAGGTGCCGAATTAACAGAATTGCGTGACGCCACATAAGCCACAATGAGGTTGGAACAAATACAAGACGGACATACGAAACAAACACCCGTATGAACACACGGAGGACGATCCGGCCTGATGTCAAACTGAGCTGTCCAAAGTCATCAGAGAGGCTAAGGGAACACCCACACACAGACCGGTACAACATATACACATTGACGAACAACACTGAATATATACATGCACAGTCTCAAACTGTCAAAAAGTGCTGTCTTGTGCTCGAGTATTTCACACTGCTAGTTTTGCACCAACAAATGTGTCGTCGGCATCAAGTGCCACTGAAAGAGCAACAGATGAAGACGGCTCTCTTCTTCAACACAGTAATACAGGTAGAACTGAAGGAGTTAAGGCCACGTGGGGAAAACCAACAGATCTCCATTCATCCAGTGTAAAAAATACCAAAGAAAAGCTGGTGTTTGCATCAGATGTCATAAATGCATATCACCTTTCTAGGTCAGTCCCCCTCTACACAGCAAATAATCCAATGTCCAGCTTGTCTGTTTCAAGATGATGAGGAGTGACAAGCTATGATTCACATTTCAGGAGCTCCACAGGTTGTTCTCCTCAGCACTCCAGTGTTGGGCTCAATCCTCTGCTGTTAATGTCCACCAGGGGGTAGATCTGCTTAGGGCTATGTCACCCATACTGATCCCATAAGAAGACGTGGACTGTGATGATAAGGAATTACCGTAGTATGCACAGTTTGGAAAGTAACTAGAATAAAAGCCAGCTTTTGTTTTTGTTAAAAGGATAAAAAAAGGAGACACAGCAGGCCTACAATGACATCAAGGCATCACAGATGCAAGAATATTCTCATATGCAAAAATGTTGATTATCCATTAAAGGTATGGCTCAATTAAATCGGCAGGGCTCAATTCAATCAAACCTGCTTTGCAGTATTTATGCAGTTGCTCTTTTCCCCCAGTCAATTCACGTTATAAAAACCTACACGTACAATAAAGTCGACTTCCTCAGATATGCTTTAACTTTCCAGAATAAGAGGTTTGTGGGCACAGGATGAATATTGAAAAGAAAGAAAATGCATCAATATTGCTATGATGGGTTTCAATAAATCCTGGCCTTAACTCTCCTGAATGCTCAAACCATGGAACATCATATACATTACAGTATATGACTAAATGCTCCTACGAGGCACAATGAATATCCTCTCTCATTCTATCTATAAAACAGCAGGTCCTTTTAGCCGGGGAGAAAAGGGGTAGAAACAATATATGACCCAAAACAATCTGATGTCCCTTTAGGAGAACATGTTCACAAGAATTTAGGAGAACCTGTTCTGAGCATGCTAATCAGAACACTATTGGTCCTTTTGGGAGTGTCGCTGTGGTTCCGAGCTGCATTCTGTTCAGTCTCCACTAGGGCCTGCTGTTGTTGAAGCTGGAGTTACTGCTGCAGCTCTCCTCATAGGTGGGAGGGGGTTCTGGAAGACACACCGGAAACCCCCCACCAAAGAAACAGTCAGACATTATTGAAGGACATTGTGGTTCAGTCATCATCGATCATCAACTCCTGACAGTCTGTAGAGTGGATTGCTTAAATATTTTTCACGTTTTGATGTGCTACTAAGGTGGGATTGAAATAGAATAAAAATGTATGAGTGATCTGCACAAAATATATTTTTCGAGTAATAATCCCCCTCATTGTTTAGGCAAGCCTGAATAAGCTCAGGACTTGAATTTGGCACAAGAAATCACATAAGTAACTCTGACCTGAAATAACAGAGAATTACATTTCCTTTTAAATGACTACCATTTCCTCCGTACAAGTCTTAAGATTGCATTAACAACACAGAACTGAGTAACGGCCTCCCCATCCTGTAACATGGCGGTGGTTGAATTGTAGCACAGGATGCTTGACATCGGCAAAGACTGGGGCGTTTTTACCATAAAAAGAAACCGGATGCAGGATCCTAGAGGAAAACCTGATTTAGTCTGCATTGTTTCCAGACACCAAATCTACACAGGAGCTACAAGAATGCAGCGAGAGTTCCAAATGTCCAATATACAGTTCTGAATAAAATCTGTTTTAAAATCTACGGGAAAGGGTTTGTTTTTTTTGCCATAAATGCCAATCGTCTTGACAGAACACGAATTGTTTTTAAAAAAATAATAGAAAGAATATTTCACAATTCATGTGGGTAAAGACTTGAGAATGTTTATCTAATGTAGACCAGCATTTATATTTTTCAATTATGAATATAAACACAAAAAATATAACGTGATCCGGTGTCAATTTGTTGTAGTCTAGAAACTCTCCTGGCACACTGTGTGTCGTGTGCTGAAGCTGGCAGGTAGACTTACCATGGGGGTAGTCCCAGGCGCTGTACTCAGGTGGCAGGACGAGAGGACAGGACGTGGGTACTGGGGTGGCGTTTCCCTCCGTGAAGAAAGGGATGGTGGCCCCTGTAGACACACAGAAGAGGGCTTCCGAGGGATCATGGGCATGAGGCTGGCTGAGGAGGGACGCTACGTCCGGAGTGTTTCGGGGTGCACTGGGGGACATGGTGGGGGGCTGGACCGATTGACCGTGCTGGGAGTGACTCTTAGTTGGGATCTCCTCGCTGACTTGACCACCAGCAGCCAACTCCTCCAGGTCATCCTCAGCTGGGGGTGCGGTGGGGGTAACCCCGCCCGGGCTGATGGGTGTTGGGGC
The DNA here is from genome assembly GCA_016801175.1 of Esox masquinongy. Lineage (NCBI taxonomy): Eukaryota > Metazoa > Chordata > Actinopteri > Esociformes > Esocidae > Esox > Esox masquinongy. Next base: position 60,121 of record JACXGI010003212.1, on the reverse strand, counting down.
CAGGGTTGAGGGCACAGGCCGTGACGGAGTTAAGTTGACAGCGATGTTCCCGATGTAGATGGGTAAAGTGACAACCACCTCGGGGGACTTCAGTGACACCTGGAGTCGCCACAGAGACAAAAGGTAGATGTGTTTATATAACATGGCATCCCAACATATATGTATGTACTGTACTGGCAAATACCTTTAAGTATAAAAACAGGTTATAATAATAAACCCTGAACTCACAAAATTACTTTCAAAGTCAAACAAAACTATGATGCTAGTGCTATGTTGCAAAAGAACTAAAAGATCTGTTGAAAGATCTGACAATTAATTGCAATGGTTGTACAGTCACAAAAAAATCTGTAAAAAACCTAGTTGTCATTCTGCAACCTGATCTCACTTTTGACAAATATAAAAATTGCAGCTCTTTTCCATTTCCAAAATATAGAAAATATCAAACATTGTCCAAAATGTATGCAGAAAAGTGAATCTACACTTTTGTTACTTGAAAAGACTAATGCAACGCTCTTCGTTCCGGTGTGGAACTGTAACCCTCAAAAGACAAGAAAGATTTAATGTTGAAGTTTCTACACAAACAGCTGAAGGCAGATCTTTCCCTTAAGAAACATATTCTTGTGAAATGATCTGCCAACCCAAATGAAAGACAGAGACTGTGTGTACCTAGAGGTGTTTACTGAAGACTCGTCTCGTCACGTGTCCTAAGATAATCCAATGGTCTACGCTGTTGTCTCTGTGGACATGTACTGCTACAGCATGGGTTTAAACCCAGCACAATGCTCTTTCAACTAAAACTGTCTCCTCTCTATATTTCAAGTCTATATTTCGAAGTCTCTGTCAAATAAAGCATTAAAATTCCAGTAAAAATAAATATATACATGTTAAAAAATAAATCTCTTCATTAAGTGAGATGATTGAATGTAGTCTGCCTCAGGGGTTTGAGGGTGAACGGCAAAGCACAGGATAGATGAAACCACCCGTCTCCATTAGGATACTCTTCCTCTGAACCTATTACGGGGGCTGTCACAACTTAATCCTGCTCTGCCAATTTGTCCCCAAGAAGGCACAACATCATTTTCATGATACTTGTCTTATTTTCTGTCTGTCCCGTTTTGCGGCCCCTCAGGCTCATGCATTGGTTTGAGAATTCTGTGGGCCTTGTCTCAGGTTAGTTAGTTCTTGGTCTGTTGATTGTTGGTCTGACTGTCTGCCTAACCTACACGGGACAAGAATCCATGACTCTCTCCTTCGCAACACACATTTCTTTCCTGCTTAACTGTTTGAGACGATACATTTTAAGCTTACAGTACGTTCTTAACTCTGTTACACACGCCTCAAGATTACTTGGCGGGATGACTCCTGACATTTTCATTTATTTCTGATTTGGTATTTTGGAATGACAGCTGTTCATCTGAATGTCTTAATGCATCATTTGGCCTTTAAAAGGCCATGTTCTCATAAAAGCTCCACCCGGTATAAGCAGAACTGGAGAGGCCACCTCTTGGAGATCTCTTTAGGTTTATTCTTATGTTCCTGTCTTCCTCCTTTGAGGAGTTTTAGGTATCTGTAAATGTTTTTTTCTTAAATAAAATACATTTGATTGACTGATTAGAACGGTATGAAAAACCGTCTAGTGTTACTAAGACTGTAAAATACATACTGTAAAACTCCTAGAACTCTGAAATACCACTTGTAAACCTCATCCATCAAGGTGTTCATAAGAGCACTTGGTTGTGGGTGTTACTAACCTGTATGAAATAGTCAATGTCTATGAGGCTGCAGCCAGCCAGGGACGACTGGGGGAGGGGGGGTACAATAATTTGCTCCCGCCACTCAGCATGCTTTCCCGCCTTCACTCCTGCCCCCTCAACCTCCGCTATGGTCCGCAGGTCATACACCACCTTTTTGGTCTTATAGGTCATTTTCTGATCAAATCAAGGGAGAAGGAATGAAGCACACCAACATACTGAGGAAGAATCCTCCCTTACAGCGTTTTCCCAAATAGACTAAACAGTACAGTAGATCAGCATTTGACCATAAACCTGTAAGACAAAATATGAATGCCAGCACATGACAGATTTAAGAGGTATTCTGGTACCTGTATGAGGCTGGCCAGCACATAGCCTGTGTTCCGGCCTGACTTGTTATGGATCTCAGTGGCTAGTCTGATGATCTGGCCAGGTGTGTACCCCCTCAGATCACTGCAAGCCTTTAGCATCAGGGTGCCTGTCTTCACCAGGAGGTAGCTAAACTTCTTAGTGGTCACTGCATAACTGGGATGCTGTGGAAAAGCCGTCACAGAATGGGTAATGCAAACAGTTCCAATGGACGGTGGGCAGAGCATAGAAACAGAGAAATAAGAGCAGGGAGTAGAATGTGACCTTTAATAAGAGGCAGTGGTTCTGCTTTCTTTGTTTCAGTACACAGTCTATAGCCAACTATCTTGTTTTTTTATAATGTGACACATTTGTATTCTATTACTTTACCTCAATGTCAGGGACTTGATTGAGGTTGAGCGGATTGAGTAGGTAGAAGGGCCTCTGGGTCTTGTAGTCTTTGGAGAAGCGAGGTGTATCTATGATGGCTCTCACACGATAAATAATCTTCCCAAATGGCCCTTCAAAGGAGGTCGGGGCAGCAACTGAGTTGGGCAATGATGAATACAGTTATTAGATAGAGAACATTTGACCACAGAGAGTTTAGGATTCTAATTTCAAATATAACACTTTGATATTAATAACTCAGAACATCCACTGCTACTGCTAATTTAACATACACTGAACACTGTTGTTTCATTTCTTAAAAGCCTATGCTGTTTGCGAGTGATATGTAAAAATGTGATGAGATTACGAATAAAACATGCACATAGTCTAAAATTGTGTTTGGCCTGTTTGTGTGCTTCATCAGGTGAGGGCCAGTCAGTGCCAGTCAACGCCTAGACACATAGAGTAACCAGCGCTGCTAGCAGTGCTGTCACTAAGCGTCTGTGCTTAACTGTCTCATAGGAACAAATCCCCTCCTTACAGGATAGAAGGAAAAAACAGAGTTTGTATACAGAAAGCCAAAAAGACAGAGAATAGAGGATGAGAGATGAAGGGAAACTGAAAAAGCGAAAGGTTAAACAACAATTCTGAGAAGATTGAAAGAAGGAATGGTTAAGGGCAGGATGTTCTGGACAAAACAAAATCATCAGATACAGATATTGATGGAAAAACTTTGGAAAGCAAATCCCCAATATCCCCTTAATTAATTTACAAAAGGTCATAGTGTGTTACAGATATGTTTATACTGAATATCCAAATACTGTATTTAGCTCATGCCTTAAGTCTTGACAGGTGCTGAGATATTGAAATTGGAATGTATTGTGCCCTGTGTCATGCTTCGGTTTACCCTGCAATACAGTAAACTTCTGAAGGTCTCTCAGCGGCTCAGGTTCTCAATATTATTCTAATTCTGCCCTATTCTCATCCTCATTTAAATGATAATGTCAGAAACCGGTGCTGCACAGGGGAATTGCCTGCTGTCAATACGGATTAGTGAAAAGCAGCAGCCCGGGTGCAGATTTCTTGGCAGCACAGACACAGGCAGGCACTTGCCCAGAAAGAACCGAGTGTCAGGACGGCGTGTCAGACTGGCAGCAGTTCACACTGGTCAGGACTGGAGGGCACTTGTCTGACTGAGTCTATAGGCCTAATGAAAAGCTCCTCCACAGAACTTTATTGGTCTGTGTTTAAGGACATCCACCAATATTCACAGCATGAACATCGGTTTCAATATAGCATCCTATTTATTGGAGCTAGTAACTGGATGTCAACGCTTCCTCTGTCAGCCTCTGAAATGACAAACACTGACACAGGCCAAGCAATGACACGGGGCACTGACACAGGCCAATGATTCCGTGATGTAATGATCATGTCTTCTGCTGCTGAAGAATGAGGGGTCTTCTGTAGAAGCAATGTGGCCCATAGGACACTTGGTTTCTGTGCTAGATTGTCCATAAGACAAGAAGAGAGAGTGATCTTGGTGTGGAAGTGTGGTTGGAAGCTTGTGGTGGAGCTTAATAGTTCTGATGGTTGGTGGAGCTTGATATTTCTAGAAGGATTTTTGCTTGGTCATCGCAGGAGTGGAAAGAAGCAGTAAATACTCAAAGTTCCTGAGGTGGGTGGTGATTTTTGCTTCTTGGCACAGAGTTGAAGCCCATAATGGAAGGATCAGGACTCCCTACATCAGGTCAGAGAACAAGGTGGTGTGAAGCTGTCAAGGTCGGTTTAAATGGATGGATCGCAGTACTGGAGGCAGGATGGACTTCAGGAGGCGTTGACAATGATGATGCTGATATCCAGAATTTTCTAGACTGCAAATTTAAGTCACAGGAACACAACATCATTTCAGTCGTACAAGGCCATCGCGACAAATGCTGTGAAGGTTGGTTGGCTGGATTCTAGATGGTCTGTCAGTGGGTAACTTGGGACCCCGGATATAGTTGGAACAGTATAGTGGTTGCTGCATGAGGCCCTGTGGTGGCGAGGCAGTAGATGACGATGGGGTGGTGACATTTCTCTTCTGGGTCACCTGAATTGAATGGTCCCTGTGATGGGGTGGAGGATGTTGGGGGAAAAGAGAGAATCCACCTCCAAGCCAAAGGGCAGGGGATGGAGAGAGACAGGGAAGGCTGAAGCTGAGGTTGAGGCAGCAGACATGTCCTGAGATATGGGACGAAGAGAGACGGATGGAACAATCTGGAGGTCATTGTGGGTCTCTCTGGGGGTGGGGAGGGGGTAGATTGCGGCTGGTGGGCACAAGGAGGAGATGGCTATAGGAGCTGCGTTTTTGGCATCCACAGGAGTAGGCATGTCCAGCTCGGATCCCGGCTTGAATGCCAGGTCATTGTTCATGTATGGAAAACAGAGGGCTGAGATAGGGGACCTGTGTTCAGGTAAAAACAGAGGTGGCGGGAGGGGGAGAGAGAATGGCCAACTGACAAGGATAGTCAAACTGTTGTCATTGGGATCTTTCGCTGCCTGGATATGAAGGTTGTGTTGAATGACAGATTGTGGTCTGCATTGAATCCCCAGGGCTCATTTACCAAGCGTGGCAAGCACAAATCTGTGTAAACCACACGTTTGATCATTTCTACTGACGTTTGCTTGAGAATGTTTGTACATTTATGCACAGCCACATACACGCATACGCGCTGTGACAAGAGATGGAGCAAGGAAACTGCGTCTGAAACAAATGGGAAGCTGATGCTCCGGTGTAAGATGTACGCTGCACTTCAGAGAAGCTTAGAAACCAATGGGGCCTATTTGCAAAAAGCAGTGTCTCAGCAGGAAAAATACGATAACTCCCCTCGGGTTTAGCGCAACAGGCACATTTCAATAGGACCTAGTCAGTCTGGCATCTCACCCAGGATGAGCCAGTCAATACATGCCAGCAAAAGTAAGTTTTATACACTTACCATACACTGTTGCTCAACAGGTTGGAGTCAAGAGTTTGTTTATTTGCCAGTTATGGGTCTCCAAAAATGGGGGAATAGACGGCACCCAGATTTAACTGTTATCGTTGTGGAGGATAAGTTAGTCTACTATAATATGTAGGCTGAAGAAAGGCTTAATAAGAACCTACTAGGTTGAGGCCTCCCCATATAGTTAATATGCTTGACAGTATGTGTGGTTGTACTGCATTTCCGACTGAAAAGGCTTTTGTATTTTCTATGGCTTGAGTTTGCCATGCCCAGGTAATAAATAAGCCTCTAAAAATGACCAAAAAAGCATACATAATATCAAATGACAAAGCTTTTGACAACATTTCATTTTATACAATGAATGGTCTGAAAAAAAGCACATCTGTAACATTATATCACTGTATTTTCCACCAAATTAATTAAATGGAGCACAAAAGCAGTCATCAAAATAAACTTCTATTGTTCTATGCCTCCAAAAATTAAATGAATGGATTTTATTAGTGATGATAACAATACATATTGTTTGTTTTTTTTGTCATTTGGGTCGCGATTGTTTGACATTTTGAAAAAGTGGATCGTCTGAAAAATTTGTAGAATGATATACTGGTTGTATTGAAATGCAAATATTTAATTTGCCATCCCCTCATTTTTCCTAATATGCCACACACCATCAAAATACACTATCTTCGTGGTTATATTAAACTTTGCAAAATTAAAATTTGCAAAAACATTTCAATTGCACTGGCATTTTTCTATTGGACTTTAGCGTGGTTTCTATGATGAAGATGCTATTCAAAGACGTCTACAGACTAATCCCAAACTTACCAGGAATGAGAAATTGGAAAGAGAAGTTGTGCTCTCCTGCTGGCAGTGTCCCTGTAAGAGATAGAGATCATTCGGTCAAAAATACCAGCAAAATAACATTTAGACAAACGCCAAGAGCAAGACAGAATGGTACCCAGTGTTTGTTTTCAAAAGCTCTCAAAATGGTTTAGGAATTTCAACAGAAAGAGTTTAGTTCAGTTCAGTGTGTGGGTGTAAAATGTGTAACCATGGAGACCCCAAGGTGAAGCGTCACGACTACAAGGCTGAAGGCTCACCTACTTTCCCACTGTTACTGAATGACATTTCAAACAGCATTGATCAACTACAGCCCCAGAGAACTCATCTGATATGTGTTGGTAATCCCTAAACAAGGTTTGTTTATGTGGATTTAACTGTACACTGTGGCAATGGCAGAGTTAAACCAAGACTAAAAGACTATTAGTGGTGGGACGAGTTAATTCACATCCTGATCTACATAGGCAAATACACCAGTAAGTTGACATGCAGGCATGGTCATAGCGTCACTGAGTGCCTGCTAGCATAACAATAGCATAACAATAATTGACTATCAGCTATCATGTATGACACTGTTGAGGTTGAGGTAATATAGTAAGTCATACCAAATAAACCATTATACAGCTGTACTAAGCGTTTCATTATATCCTTCTTTCATTTCCCTAACTGTATAAAGCTCCATCTTAATCAAACAGATTACATTAAAGCCTCTCTGGCAATTTATTCCCAATCAAAATCAGTCCAATTCAATTACAGATAGCTGCCGAGTCCTTTCACTGCATCAAAGCGTCAATGTGCTTTTCATTTCTTTCTGTTTCCTAAAGGAAACTTTTTTCCTACTGCACGGAAGCAGCTCTTGGCAACCAGCCAGACTTGGTCTCATGGCGGTGCTCTGTCTTACACGTAGGATCTTAATTCACATTTCTCTGCAAAAACAAACTGGCCAAAATTATTTTGCCATAAGGGAAAATCCAGTCTGAAATTTCAGGGGAAACGACTTCAGAAGCCTTGGTTTTTTAATCTAACGAAGAGTTTCACATTCCCTGCATTACAGGGTAGTTCTAGGAAAATGACTGAATCATCCCCTAACCACAAAGTAGCTGACACAGCACATGGTAAGTCAGACACAGTGGGCGAGCATGTCCTGGAGTGGTATGCCACCACTGTCACAGTCCTCTAAAACACCCCGCTGTCCTGTCACAGGGGGCTCATTGTTGGGGGAGAAAGGGGATATAAAGAAAACACCCAGATGATGAAAACACAAATGAATGATGACACCCCGGTTTTGGCTTTGTGTGTGTACAGTAAGTGTATCGGTCTGTCAGAGGCATTGGGAGAGTCAAATCCAACACTCCACTTCTGTTTTTTGGATGTAACATGAGCAGTCGGTGCTTCGGTTTATTTGGACATAACATGCAATCGGTGCTTCGATTTTGCTTTGGAGCAGGTAAAATGAGGTGGCAAATATTATTAATATTACGGGACTATATTAGAATGATACTTTTTTATATAAAAAATGAATTCCGTTTTGAATTCCATGTGAACTCCGTTTTGAATTCCATGTGAACTCTGTTCTGAATTCTGTGATTCCGTACATGAATCACAGTTTACTAATTTTATACCGTGTGTAAAAAACAAACAAACATTGGAAATACAGAAGACATGACCTCGGTGTCCTCAATGGTAGAAATCAAGATGTCAGACAGAAAACGTTTCTCCAGTCTTCAACCATCCAGTATTGGTGATGACACGCCCATTGTAGTCTCATCTTCCTGTTCTTAACTGACTGATCTGGAACCCAGTGTGGCCTTCTGCTACTGTAGCCCATTCACTTCAACAGACGAATTGTGCATACAGAGATGTCCTTCTGCGCACCACAGTTGAAGAGTGTTTTATTTAGTATCTGTGGCCTATCTGTCAGCTGGAACAAGTCTGACCATTCTCTTTTGACCTCTCTCATTAACAAGGCGTTTTTGTTCACAGACCTGACGCTGTTTTTGCACCATTCTAAAAAAACAATAGACTGTGCCTTTAAATCCCAGGAGGTCAGTGGTTTTTGAGATGCTGGAACCACCACACCTTGGACCAGCAAACAAACCAAGGTCAAATTGGCTTAGTCCACGCGCCTGCTAGCGAGGCTGCTGTGTGGTAGCTGCAGCGTTTTCACTGGAAATAATGGAAGAGAGCAATTGATGTGACTTCCACTTTTGGACGTCAAAAAAGGAACATGTGAACTTAACTCCTCAACCACATTTACTGGATTAGATCCAGAAATGTACTTTTACATTTACATTGAAGTCCTTTAGTCGTCTGGATATGACGTACAGCAGATACTGCAAGTTCTCATATTTTTCAGTCAAATCAAACCTTGAACCCTGGCACACCGAACATTACACACCACCAAATGAGCTACACAGGATCCAACCAAAAGTAGGTGATGACCAGGCTGATTTTAAAATATGCCTGCAGGCATGTGTAAAACTATTGGGCTTATAGCTGAGACAGCTGGTTAAACATTAAACCGCATGGTGGTGATTTGTTAAACTGAACAGCACAGAAGACATGCTCCACAGCTCACATACAGTCCACCCAGGACTGCCCGGGCTTAATGACTTCCAGTTCCAGTGTGTTGTTCCGGTCAGATGCACATTCTCCTCAGCTTTTACCACATATTATGTACAGCAGATGATTCACATGATAAGGAATGGACGATGTACACATTCCACACATAATCAATTGAGACTAAAACTCCTGGCTTGGCTTGTCACGGAGGATCATCCTTTGATAACACGGTAGCAGGAAAACGTTCCTACAACTATCCCGCAACATGAAAATGCTCCAAAAACATCAAGTAATTACAATCCGCATACTAATTCACATTTGCTGTTTCTGTAGGTACATGAAAACGTAAGCAAATAAGTACCATTTATTGAAATCCATCATCCAGCACAATCAGTCCTTAGGAAACACACCACTTCGCTTGCAGGAAAAATATTTTCTTTATGCAGATTATTGCGATACAATTGGGATAGATTTCCATGTAAATATGTTAACCAAGCTAGAGAAAATGTAATTTTTTTCTGATTTATTATGTGGTCCTGTCTATTCTGTTTTTCTGAGTGCTGGCCAGCTTGTGGATAGGAACTAAAGCCATTCAAAAGACAGGGTGACATTTGTATGAAGAAAACATGAACTGTTTATTACAAATGCATGTAGCAGCTAATTAACGAAGCAACATTGTTTGATTTCATTTAACACAGCACCAGTGCTTATCAAAACTGTTCTAGTCAACCAAATAAGCCGTTTGTTAATAAAGCTTTAGTCAGTCCTACAGGGAAATCACCAGATTTCAAAAGAAAATGCCTGTCATCAGTCAAAACCGGTTCCTAATCAGACCAAGATTTAGTGTAAGAGGATCGAAATACAGCCACTGCCATCAACAACCAAAATAAAACAGGAAAGAAAACTGTCGAGAACCTGCCCAAACAGGCATTTGAATAGGGTACAATAAGCCTTAAATATCCTGGCATGTAGGTCATAATTTAACAAAAGGCCAACTGACACAATGGCCTTTCTTCAGTGAAACACTCATTCACAATGTAAGTCATCCCTGCCCTCTGACTTTTGACCTTCTCCTGTAGGCAAGGAGAGAGAGAAGAGGCAAGAAATTTGAAATAGTAAAAAAATAATAATTAAAAAGCTAGTTAATGCACACAAATTGATGGGAGACGTATCTGTATTATTTTGCTCTTCACTGGCCTACAACACCAGAGTATAAAAATTGCTTATTTTACTTATAAATGCTGTAAATATCAACAGCGCATGTAAAACCTGTCCTGCCTTTTGAGAAGCTGTCAGCTGGGCAGCATGTGAGGTAAATATTAAACAGCTGATTGATGTGGTGGCAGTTGTCATCAATGAACACCAGGCAATGGCCTTTCAAAAGGTTTCAAAATACGAGTGAAGGAAAAACTGTTCAGAATGAATGAGCGCCACATTGGAATGAATGAGTGTTTTTACACTTCAGATCCTCGTCAAACCGTGTTCTTCGTGGCTCAGGCCTGAATGTTCTGAGACTCTGGTGACGCTCCTGGTCCTTACCTTTGTCAGCTAGAGACAGTGTGCTGCTGAAGTACTGCTCCTCCAGTGACCACGAAGTGTCGTTCATTTTGTTGGAGACCCCACATGATCCCAAGCAATTCACCTTAATATCTGGAATGGAAAGAAAGGAATCAGTAAATAAATTACACATACTTTGTCTTTAATCCATCGTTTCCTCCATATATTTGCATTTTAACAAACTCACGTGGACATTACAGACAATGACTGTTTAATAAAAGTTGTCATAAAATGTGTGCTGCTGTTGTCTGGAAGCCACAACAATAGACCCCTGAGAGAGAATAGTCTTGATCCTGGTGTTCAAAGTACTGTGTCAAAACAGTAGCACTCAGTAGTTCAATAGTAAGGAGCTTGTAGAGCTATCTGAATGACAGATCAGATTAGCCTCACGACTCACCTGTTCGATATTTTACTTAGACGGTAATGCAAGTCGAATCCAAAACCTATCTGATCGGTACAGACAGACATCCTGTGTGTTGGGACTACATCTACATCAGACTTTAGCTAGATGAACCATACGTCTTCTGGGTAATGTTCTGATTATGTGGGTCAACCTACGTTACACTTGTACCAGGATCTTTGATCGTGTTTCATGATGTAGGATACATGAAGCCACTACTAATCTGATGGGCTAAACTCCCTCCCCGTCACTGGAGCTGAACCAGGGGTTTAGTGAGAGCACACGGATCAGAATGCACACTGCAGTCCCAACACACGGGATGTATGAAGAGGCTCTTTGAGGTTAGGCGCCTTTGTGTGGCGTTCCATACCTTTGTCAAAAAACAAAACACAGCGACAGATGCACACTTATTAGCATCATAATGACCTTACCCGATGCACACCAGCGACCCTCACAAAACCCACTGTCTTACTATGGTTAACAGCGGAGGATGCTTCTGCAGGCCAGATGGGCTCTATTCTCTCTTGGTCATAAAATTAATCAAAACAGATACTGCGTAGTTATCAACAGATGATGAACATGGGCGAAACAGATGAGAAACATTATCAGTGGTTTCCAATATTTATGTAAAACCAGAGTCAAACGGAAACAATTTTGTGTTGAATAACTGAAAAGAATTGGAGGGAAAAAAATCATTCTGGAAAACAAAATGTATTAGCTAGTTGAAATATTACTGATAAACCAATCATCAGACTTCTGTGTAGCCATGTTTGAGTGTTCAGGTGATTACGCAACTGGGTAAGCCTGGAGGATTTCCTAAAGCCCAAACAGCACCAAACAGCCCCACAGCACCACAGCTGTAATGGCACCCTTGATAAAAACAAGCAAAAATACCCAAAACACACCAAAAACATGGGAAAAGTCAATTATTTTACATGAATACAATTGCTCAGAAAATACTTCTATTTTCAACAAGTAATCTATTTATTCTCTAAAAGATAGGTGTCCAAATGATTGGCAAACCTTAGGTTCCCACATAAAAAAATGTAATCTGCATTCAAATTCTAGTTTTTTCATTCTTACGGGAGAATATTCTGGCCTTACATGATTTCCTGTTTCAAATGGGGTATAAACATTTGGTAACAGGCATGTCAAATCCATTAATCATCTATCATCATGGCCACACTTAAAAAAACAGAGAAATTGCTGTTGACCTTCATCAATCAGGCAATGGGTACAAAATAATGGAGATAAAAACCTAAATGCCCCTTAACACTGTTATGACAAAAAAAACTGGAACAGTGGTAGACCGGCCTGCTAGAGGATAAGTGCATCTTGACCCCACACACACAGTGAGGAAGATCAAAGACATATCCATAGGCCACAGTGGCCAAAGTCTATGTTGCATTTTGAGGTCAAGTCTAAAACTCTAAATGTAAGATGCTACCTAAGCCAGCGGCATATTTAAAATGTTTTCCAGAAAATAGCCTTTATTCAGAGCAACCAAGACATGCAAGCTTCTGGAGTTTGCCTAATGGCATTTACAGTTAGACTGGAACCAGGTGCTATGGACAGTTGAAACAAAAATAAAGCTCACCATTTGCAGTGAACACTAGCAGTGGGTTTAGTGTCGAAAGAACGATGAGTAAAATCTCCTGTAAAATACAGTATGAGCGTGGACATTTTATATTATGGGACTGCTAAGAATCCACAGGCCCTAGGGGCACATCAAAATCCAATTACACACTGAAACCCACAATGAAATGTTTAATTTAACATAATTTGCAATTGCCATGTCAGTCTCTGTACATAAATCCCATTTAAATGTGTTTTACTCTGGACATTGCCTTCCATTGATCCCTTCCTGTGTTCTCCAATCTCCTTAAAAGGCTCAGGTCTTTCAAACCTGAAAATAATATGTACAGTCATTCTACATGTTGGAAAATGACCATACACTAGTTCATCACCTGGGTCAGGCAAAACAGCCTTTGGTGCTAATCTTTATCAAGGGAGCCAATCCTTTCATAGGTGACTCTACATCTCAGACTTGTTCCTCCGTGGGAAGGAACTGAAACCTTTTACTGATCTGCCATTGTCACCCATAGAGGGAGAAGAGATCTGCGCAGGGGACGGAAGTGGTGACATATGACACTGCAGTTACAGGCTGTGTGACTGGGAGGCCGCAATGCTCACACCCATGCTGAAGCCTGCGTTGGCACCAGAGAGACACAAGTAGTAGCAGATGGCTCTGTTCCAACGGAATGGTCTGTCTGTTGGCACACAGTCGGTGGTGATGGAGCGAACAGGAACAGTGTTTCCTACAGGATTCTGCATTAGCAGTGAGGGCACTGATTCTCCTAGTAGGGATCTGGGGGCAATTATTTTTAGCTTTTGGCCATCAGACGGTCTGGTGACAATTTAACAGGCATGACAGTTCAGCTTTATCTACTTTAACAACCTAAGATCAATTTTGAGGGGTTGCCTTGTTGTTTGTGTGATCATGAGTGTGTTTTATAGTTTTTCCACTTGGTCTGAATGTTGATAGAGACATCTAGGCAACAAACAGTAAGACATGTTTATTATAATAAAGGTGCTGTAGACAAGAATAGAAAACACCAAACTTTGGCTAGTTTTTGGTTCACCAGCCACTCCAGCATGTACTAAGATTTCTTACGTGCCAATTACACCATAAAATCCAAATAACAAATGAATACATAACACAATACATTAAATTAATAAAATGAATTCCTAGTAACATGTAACGTGGTATATTGCTAAATTTCACAAAAATCTTTTGACCTGCGTGAAAGCCAAAATATCACTTCAAGACCAAGAGGTTAGTCACCATAGTAATAAAGCCAACAGCACTTATTTATTTTGCTGCTGCTTGCTAGCTTCAATCTGACTATAATGTTGTAATCTGACATCTCCAGCAGCTGGTGCAGTTAGTTTTTCCAAACTAACTGTGGAAAAACCAGCAAGCATGTGAACACAACAATGAAAATACTAAAGATACACAAATCTATAAACAAGACTATGAGTACATTTTGTTGCAGCCACTGCTGAGTGTTTGAAATGGGGATTTGTGATTCAGTTATGAAACAAAATGTTATATACATGTTGAAAACATCAATAGTAGATGTTTGGTGTTGTAAACCACAACTTGCTTATGAATATGGATGAATGTCTCAGTTATAACATAGTAAAAAAAAAAAAGGTGTTTGCAGACTGAGCCCGGTTAGCTACCTTACCGCTATAAGGGAGGTGTTTTTTGCCTTGAAATATTTAATCATTTTGCCTTGGCGGTGAAGAATCATTGTACCGCCGCCGCAGAATACTGGTGCAGGAAACACTTGTACATAGAAAAAAGCAATACCCTTCAAAGTAACGCAGTGTCATTAAACAAACATGTAATCTGTTTTTCAAACCATCTGCCCCATTCAACATAATTGGTTTACTCACACCCCTTCCCGGTGTGATATCAACTCATTTGCGAGCAGGTGGGGCATATCTCTCGAAAAACATTTTGCCACAATAACAATCAGCAGCAACAGGACAGCATTTACAAATACTTGTCAAGGCAAATATAGTAATGGCGGTGAAAGGGTTGGGGCAGCTGTAATCTCTCATTCCAGTAGCTCTCTCTGTAATCTGCTAACAGCACCGGCACAGCAGACAGTCTGGCACGCAGGCAGCTGGACTGAATGGTGAAATGCCCTACAGTAAAAAAAGGGTCAGGTTGGCAGAGAAGCTGGACAGCTATAGCTGGATAAAGGCTGGGCCTCTCTAGTGCCACTCTGAACCAGATGAACAAGCTGTGTGGGCCAGACGGATGACGTAGTGGCACAGGAGAACTGAGCACTGAAGTGTAGACCACAGCGTGTCCAAGGTGTAGATGCCTTGAAGGACCACTACAAAACCAAATCAGACTCCCTTCGGATAAGACAGGTATGTGGCATAGTAGACATTATACAATCTTGTCACCACATCAAAGCCAATGGCAGGATACACTACGCACAGAATATGCCTGTACACACCTACAATCGGGGTCCATAGCCATCGCTCGCACAAATTAAAATGAACAAGAGTTAAACGGCTCTGTCAATAGAACACCTCTGCATGTCAAACAAGCGTGATCATTAGGAGAGACAAGATTAGAATGAGGATTTGATCTCGTTTTCAGTGCTCACTCCAACATACATAGAGGTCAACCTGGTAAAGGGCAACAAGCCTGTCAGAGGAACACGGTGGTAAGTTGAGCCGAGAAAGACGGCTCAATTTATTACAGCTGATCCCCAGAAAGATCAGACAGTATAAGCTGCTCCCATTTCCTCTCATACCAGAGGTATTACGATCAGAACCTTGACAAATAGTACCACTATCACCAGTCTCATCCTCGGTCAAGAGCTTCAAATAGTCTGCATTTTCAAGCTTTCTGTTTCTCCAATTTCCTAGTGTAAGTTTTCCTCTAAGCATGAAGTTCCTGTTTACCTGAAATTTCTATGTTTCTCTCACAAGAATGACAAAGTTCAGCACACACCTTTCTTGGAAAGTGCAACTTTGTGTTCCAGTTAATATTTGTGTATTCTAATAACTTGCAAACATATAGATCCTTTGAATGGACCTTTGGTTACTGTTATAGGCCTTGTTTATCTTGCTACATCCCAAGGAGGGCAAAGTAAGTATCCTCAGTGAAGAAAAAAAAGAATCTGGGCCATGATATGAAGCCATTCAAAACATGACCCATAGCAACAATAATGCATGCCAACAATGAGTCAGATTGTGACGCAGGCAGGAGGAATTGGCAGACAGACAGAGAGACAGACAGAAAGACAACTTTGGACCGATAATTATATTTCCTGTTTTATCAGCACCCTGCCTAGGGTTTTATCTCTTGGAGCTGAAAACTGGCGCAAAGGTCTGGCCTTTAAAAGAACAATACAGACAGAGCTACCTCTTTATCCCCTATCCAAAACAAGGAGAGGCACAAAGCCAGGCCCAGTGCCTCAGACAATGGGAGGATTGTGTCTTTCCAGAGTCTGGGATTCCTTCACAAGTGGGTCAGGAGTACTAATGAGCAGATTAAGAAGGTCTGCTGAATGTTTTGAGAAACCAGGAGTAACATTCCATGGATGGTCTCACTCAGATGTCTTGGTGTCAACAGTAGCAAACACACACACATTTCCACACACCCACACACCCTAAGTCCACATGAGATAAAAGCATCTGCAGGAAAAAAGGGTGGTTCCTTTCAAGGAGCCCTATCTATGCTGATTTCCTACTGAACAAAATGGTGTTAGCTTTACCCATAACAGCGAGCAACTGAAATGCAGGAGGGAATGCTCAAGCCTTGATACAACCTAGTAAGATCTGTCCATCTCCATTTTACTGCACAGCGCATGTTACAGAACAATAGTTGCTAAATCAATTTTTGTATTCATACATTCACGATTTATCCATTGATTCTTGAAGTATAGATTACTTGAAGTAAAGTTTGCATACCCTGGCAGAAATTGTGAAATTTTGGCAATGATTTTGAAAATATGACCGATAATGCAAAAATATTGTCTTTTATTTAAGGATAGTGATCATATGAAGCCATTTATTATCACATAGTTGTTTGGCACCTTTTTAAAACATAATGATAACAGAAATCACCCAAATGGCCCTGATCAAAAGTTTACATATCCTTGACAGTTTGGCCTTGTTAAAGACACACAAGGTAACACAGGTGAAAATGGCTATTAAAGGTAAATTTCCAAACACCTGAGCCTTTTTAAATTGCAATTAGTGTCTGTGTATAAATGGTCAATGAGTTTGTTAGCTCTCACGTGGATGCACTGAGCAGGCTAGATACTGAGCCTTGGGGAGCAGAAAATAACTGTAAAAAGACCTGCGTGACAAGGTAATGTAACTATATAAAGATGGAAAAGGATATAAAAAGATATCCAAAGCCTTGCAAATACCAATCAGTACTGTTCAATCACATATTAAGAAGTGGAAAATTCGGGGATCTCTTCATACCAAGCCAAGGTCAGGTAGACCAAGAAAGATTTCAGCCAAAACTGCCTGAAGAATTGTTCGGGATACAAAGAAAAACCCACAGATAACCTCAGGAGGAAAACAGGCTGCTCTGGAAAAAGACGGTGTGGTTGTTTCAAGAGCACAATACGATGATACTTGAACAAAAATTAGCTGCATGGTCGAGTTGTCAGAAAGAAGCCTTTACTGCGCCAATGCCACAAAAAAGCCCAATTACATAATGCCCGCAGACTTTTGAACAGGGGTCAATTCATTTTTTTTCTTTGTTGCCATGATTTGTTTTATGATTGCGCCATTCTGTTATGACCTACAGTTGAATGTGAATCCCATAAGGAAAAGACATGTGTTTTGCCTGCTCACTCATGTTTTCTTTACAAATGGTACATATATTACCAGTTCTCCAGGGGTATGCAAACTTTTGAGCACAACTGTATTTTGTCAGCAATTATGTTGTAATAGCACTTTTGAATTAGAGAAATTAAGCTGGCATGATGTAAAATGTATCAAACGTATTTTAAAAGTTTTATACTGTATTATAAGAACATAATTGCTGACATGTTAAACATTGTACATTAGAATAACAAAACAAATACAAAATATAGCGTTGATGTTAGTCTTTCTTTCAACATCTGAAAGACCAGGTATTTTTAGAATCCAATTCTTGCCAATAAGAAATAATTTTGAGTCAAACATTTTAAACCTACTGTATTTACAAAACAAATTAGCATTATCATTACTTTACGTTCCCATACAGTGCAATGGGAGGGGTATTCAATGAACAAAACATTAATTAGTGTGCAAAATTAATCTATGTATACCTGTTTTGATCACAACTAGAAAATACCAAAAAGTTAGAGTGGAAATGCTTGGAGCAACATTCGTGAAAATAGAAATGCAAGTTAATAACATTTTTGTGGTGATTACCATACTGAAATAACAGACTTTTAAAACAATTTAAAAAAAAATAGGTTAACCACCTCTTCAAGTTTCAGTCAAAATGACTCACTTGGGATATATAATAGAACATACAGTACATGCCTCATGAGCTTAGTTGATCAGATCCTAAAAAATAAGCTTGTTTAACTGTCTGTAACCAAGAAAGTACAAAGCACAAAACAAACACAGCATACTGTAGCCTAAAAACATAGTTATAAAGATGTTTTTCTTAAAAAATGGATGGTCAGTTTAAATCCATTGCACGGTTTAATTAATTTTAGAATGGTTACATCTATCCAGGCCTCAACACTCAGTGTTTTACCAAAACAAATATGGGTGTTCACTTTGTTATTGGTTCAGTTAAGGTTCATAGCTTTAAAAGGTACAGTGCCTTGGAAGCCTCCAGTTCTGCGTGAGACTTATTAGAAGGTCAAACCTCAACCATAATAAGATGTTCTCCACAAATCCTATCCAGAAACATTATGAAAATAAGCACTCATGACTAAGTTGTTCTAGATAAAAGCATCTGTGAAATCACATTAAATATAGATGTAATCCAATGCCTTGCTCAGTATCTTCATTAAATCCTAAAGTGCAGCAAACTATTAAAGAGCCTCCTTGTGTTGCTCTCCCCAACACTCTCTTTTCCACTTTAAGCAACGTTGAAAAAGCACACAGGCAGTCGATCTAATGATCCATTTAAAATCCCTGGAAGTGAAGCCTGCCCTGACAAGACTGCAGAGGCTGACGGTTCAGTTAAGGCCCCACAAAGCCTGGGGTCATTTCTTTCAGAAGACCAAAGCCAGGGAGGCAGGATTTAAAAAGTGTTCCTCCTGGATCAGCCGGGCAGAACGTAACCAAGCGCATCTTTGTTCAGTGTAAAAGGTAGTATCAGACTGTTGATTGTGTCTTAAGTATTTTGCATGTCCTCTAGTATAGTACGGTAGGAAGTTACTGTGTGCTTGCAGAGACAGTGTGTGTGTGTGTGTATGTGTGAATGCGTGCGTGCCTGTTCAATGTACATAAGAGACAGCCTGGGGTGGTTATATAAATCTACACGGTTGTCTCCTCCCTAAAACCCCCCATCCTTCGCCAAGTTAGGCTCTGATCCAGTGTGCCGTCTGCTTTCAGAGCCTACCCTGGAGGGCTGCAGTCCTGAGCACCGAACCACAAACTCAGCTCCAGTTTGGTTATCCCCAAAGAACACAATGATATCATCTGAAATCAGCAGAGACCAGGGGCGTCTGACTAAGAACAGAGATGTCTTTTCTTCAGCGATGCCTAGTCAGGATAAGGGAGGCAGATCACTTACAGTGAGGGAAAAAATTATTTGATCCCCTGCTGATTTTGTACGTTTGCCCACTGACAAAGAAATGATCAGTCTATAATTTAATGGTAGGTTTATTTGAACAGTGAGAGACAGAATAACAACAAAAAAATCCAGAAAACCGCATGTCAAAAATGTTATAAATTGATTTGCATTTTAATGAGTGAAATAAGTATTCGACCCCTCTGCAAAACATGACTTAATACTTGGTTGCAAAACCCTTGTTGGCAATCACAGAGGTCAGACGTTTCTTGTAGTTGGCCATCAGGTTTGCACACATCTCAGGAGGGATTTTGTCCCACTCCTCTTTGCAGATCTTCTCCAAGTCATTAAGGTTTCGAGACTGACGTTTGGCAACTTGAACCTTCAGCTCCCTCCACAGATTTTATATGGGATTAAGGTCTGGAGACTGGCTAGGCCACTCCAGGACCTTAATGTGCTTCTTCTTGAGCCACTCCTTTCTTGCCTTGGCCGTGTGCTTTAGGTCATTGTCATGCTGGAATACCCATCCACGATCCATTTCCAGTACCCTGGCTGAGGGAAGGAGGTTCTCACCTAAGATTTGATGGTACATGGCCCCGTCCATCGTCCCTTTGATGCAGTGAAGTTGTCCTGTCCCCTTAGCAGAAAAACACCCCCAAAGCATAATGTTTCCACCTCCATGTTTGACGGTGGGGATGGTGTTCTCGGGGTCATAGGCAGCATTCCTCCTCCAACTCAACGGCGAGTTGAGTTGATGCCAAAGAGCTCGATTTTGATCTCATCTGACCACAACACTTTCACCCAGTTCTCCTCTAAATCATTCAGATGTTCATTGGCAAACTTCAGACGGGCCTGTACATGTGCTTTCTTGAGCAGGGGGACTTGCGGGCGCTGCAGGATTTCAGTCCTTCACAGCGTAGTGTGTTACCAATTGTTTTCTTGGTGACTATGGTCCCAGCTGACTTGAGATCATTGACAAAATCCTACCGTGTAGTTCTGGGCTGATTCCTCCTCCCTTTAATAAGAGTGTGCTCCTAATCTCAGCTCGTTACCTGTATAAAAGACACCTGGGAGCCAGAAATCTTTCTGATTGAGAGGGGATTAAATACTTATTTCACTCATTAAAATGCAAATCAATTTAAAACATAGCATAGTCTCTAACCACTATGCTATTTAACAGTGGGTGGTCAGTCAGTCAGTCAGTCAGTCAGTCAGTCAGGCACTCACTCACTCACTCAGAAAGAGACATTCACTCTTCTTGGCCGGCTCTACTTACGCAGTCCGGCAAAAGCTCATACCCTAACTGCCTCTGTCCCATGCAGTGGTCTGTACCGTAGGGCCATTATGTCCTCACACACCACAACTCTATCACCTGGCACATATTCAATCAGACACTCCCCCCAGGGACAGTCTTTCTCGCTCACACTGACTCTTAAGATTTCAGAATGCTTCTTCATTTTGATAGCATACTTCCCAATTGCAATGCTGAGTGCATGTATTATGATGACATTTTTGGTGAATTTGTAAGCTTTGTTCTTCTTTCCAAGTCTTTGTCCGCTCGACATTTCTCCTTGTGGCAACTCGATGTCTATAACCGAAATTTGATTGCTCAACTTCCTATCTGTTAAGGCCATATATGGCTACTACTATTGCAGCTCATTGCTCTCCACAGCTCCACAGTAATAGTGACGCTCATCCCCCCATGTTTTTGTTTTTCAAGAGAAGGTTGTTTTGAGGGAGTATGAGAGCAAACACTTTCAGATTCCCATGTTTGAAACCACAAACCAAAACGATACAGCAATTGGCTTCCTTCACACCAACAGACATTCAGTCCACGTTGTTGTCCCATGTTTGTTGTGAACACTAGTGCTGAAAACTCGCCATTTTCAATTTATTCCTATTGTGGTCACCTGTTTTACGTACACTACCATTCAAAGGGTTAGGGTCACTTAGAAATGTCTTTGTTTTCCATGAAAACATACATGAAATGAGTTTGAATAGGAAATATAACAAAAATAAATAGGAAATACTGTACGTGAATAGAAATAACACATTTTAATTGAAATAATAATTGTGTCCATCAAACTACTTTCATCAAAGAATCCTCCATTGGCAGCAATTACAGCCTTGAAGTCCTTAGGCATTCTAGTTGTCAATTTGTTGAGGTCATCTGAAGACATTTCACTCCATGCTTCATGAAGCACCTCCCTCAATTTGGATTGGCTTTGAGATCCGGCGACAGTGCTGGCCACTCCATTATGGACAGAATACCAGCTGACTGCTTCTTCCCTAAATAGTTTTTGCATAGTTTGGAGCTGTGCTTTGGGTCATTGTCCTGTTGTAGGAGGAAATTGATTCCAATCAAGCGCTGTCCACAGGTATGGCATGGTGTTGCAAAATTGAGTGATAGCCTTCCTTCTTCAAGATCCCTTTAACCCTGTACAAATCTCCCACTTTACCACCACCAAAGCACCCCCATACCATCACATTGCCTCCACCATGCTTGACAGATGGCAGCAAGCACTCCTCCAGCATTTTTTCATTTGGTCTGCATCTCACAATTGTTCTTCTTTGTGATCCGAACACCACAAACTAAGATTCGTCTGTCCATAACACTTTTTTCCTATCTTCCTCAGTCCAGTGTCTGTGTTCTTTTGCCCATCTTAATCTTTTCTTTTTATTGGCCAGTCTGAGATATGACTTTGTTTTTGCAACTCTACCTAGAAGGCCAGCATCCCAAAGTTGCCTCTTCGCTGTTGAAACTGGTGTTTTGTGGGTACTATTTAATGAAGCTGTCAGTTGAGGACCTGTGAAACATCTGATTCTTAAACCAGACACTGTAATGTATTTGTCCTCTTACTCAGTTGTGGGCTGGGGCTTCCCACTTCTTTATGTATCCTGGAGCCTGTATGCGCTGTTCAGTTAAGGGAGTAGTACAAAGCATTGTATGAGATCTTCAGTTTCTTGGCAATTTCTGGCATGGAATAGCCTTCACTTCTCAGAACAAGAATAGACTGATGAGATTCACAAGAAAGTTCTTTGTTTCTGGCTATTTTGAGCCTGTAATCAGACCCACAATTGCTGATGCTCCAAATACTCAACTAGTCTAAAGGCCAGTTTTATTGCTTATTTAATCAACACAAGTTTTCAGCTGAGCTAACATAATTACAAAAGGGTTTTCTAACGATCAATTAGCCTTTTAAAATGATAAACTTGGATTAGCAAACACAACATGCCATTGGAACACAGGACTTATGGTTGCTGATAAATGGGCCTCTGTACACCTATATAGATATTCCATTAAATATCTGCCGTTTCCAGTTACAATAGTAATTTACGACATTAACAATGTCTACACTGTATTTCTGATCAATTTTATTTTAATGGACAAAAAATGTGCCTTTCTTTTGAAAACAAGAACATACGTGACCCCAAACTATGGAACAGTAGTGTATATTTTCATAGCGTATGTAAAAGTGTGTACAACATTTTTTGTGGGGAGAATTTTATTTAATTAACAGCGTAGTTTAGGGGCTGAAACACAAGCATTTAACCCTACCCACAACAAAATACCCTCCAATGTGTGTGACTATTAAAATGTTCAAACATTAAGGCCAGACACCACAGTTAAAAATAGTGATTTTGCATCCATCTGTCAATTTTCAGGTTTTAGTATATTTTTCAACTAGAACTTCCATACTTTCATAAAATGTACCAATAATTTGAAAATAATTGATATAAATACTTGATTTATATCATTTTATCCCAACTCCGTCAAATAGACCTAGCACAAATGTTGTTATTGTTAGCATGTTTCATGTAAACATTCAACCATTATTTTTAAAACTTTCCATGTTGAATCATATATCATTCAAAAGCTTGTTTTCCAGAGCATCGTTAGCTAGTCCATACATGTCTACTTCCTTTGTAGATCTGTTTTTTTGTATTGAAAGATGCATCCTTATTTCTGGAAAGTATATTTTCTCAAAATGACGTTTTCCATGTGCCAATCCATTTTTCTTAGTCTTCAATGGAGATACATTCAGAATATTCCACACACAGGTTCTTAGGTCTTATAGCCAGACTTACACAGAGGCTTTTTTGAATATCTTGTGTCATTTTGATTTTACGTGTCATTTTATCTGTAAATATAGGCAAAATATGCGCCTGTCATACTGTACATATGAATATTGTTTTTTAAATAATTTCAAGAAATAACAATATTTGAATAAACTGTTCTGTAGAAGTCTGGCCATTGGGTCTCTTATCACAATAGAAAAACAAAAAACATTCTAGTTTTAAGTAATGTGTTGAAAAACGTATTCTCATGATATGCAAATTAGTGAATATTTAAGGACGTTTAGCCTCATTTGCATATTTTAATAGTTCAATAAATAAAACTTGTAATACAAAAATATATTGTATTTCTGAATACTTGCAACTTGTAAAGTTTCAGTCTGATAAGAGTAAAGGAAAAAAAAATAACCTATTAGAGTGTGGTGTCTGGCCTTAAAACATTGTGTGTTCTAATTTGTCCAGTCAGTCTCACATCCTCCAGCGCAGTACAGAAAGACACAGCAATTACATTACTGATACCCGCAGGCCTTACTATATCCTCTCTAAACTCCAGCCTCCATCCCAACACCACCCCTCTGGTCCCCGGCCTCCACCACCCCAACACCACCCCTCCAGTCCCCAGCCTCCAACACCATACCTCTAGTCCCCAGCCTCCACCACCCCAACACCACCCCTCCAGTCCCCAGCCTCCAACACCATACCTCTAGTCCCCAGCCTCCACCACCCCAACACCACCCCTCCAGTCTCCAGCCTCCAACACCACAACCCTAGTCTCCAGGCTAACCCTTTATCTTTAAGGGGGATTGCATGAAGCCTGACCTTTCAAGAAAATCATCCCCATGGTTGATCGAATTTGGATCATTATCATCATGAATGTTACACAAAACCACTTTTCCTGAGCTCATACAGTAGTAATAAACAATAGAACTACAGACTATTGACTGCTAAATTGCATAAAGTTAACAACAGATAACAACACACCCTTACAGGATAATCCCCTTGGTGGATTATGTAAATCTGTGTCTCAGAGCAGGAAACCAACATCCTTTTCTCCTAAACAACGTATCAGTGCTAGATGACTCATCCATTCCCACACAGGAAGTCTGACCTCAGGCTACCTTCACTGTCTGCACTAATCTGGAACAACTAAATATGTTAAAGCTAGTCAAATGACAGGGATGAGCCAATTCCATACACCTGTCAAGTTCTTCAGATCATTGCAAAAGAGACACAGGGAGAGGAAGTCTAGTGCAGCCTAGAGTAGCATGTGAATTCATCCAAAAAGGGAACCATTTCAAAACATTTCTCTACTCCTGTTCCCAAATTAAAAAGTACATTTGGTGTAGTCTATCATTTTACTCAAGGCAATGCTTGATTTTGCAGTAGTTGAGATTATATTTGGCTGTGACATTACATCAACCAAGTCAGTTTTCAAATTTTAGTAAGCCTACTATTTGCACTTCAAGGTGAAAAGAGAGCAGGGACAGCCCCACTTCAATGAACTGCTGTGGTATGCAAGTAAGACTAGAGAAGAGATGAGAGACGTCAACTGTGTGCAAGTAAAACTAGAGAAAA
This sequence comes from Esox masquinongy, assembly GCA_016801175.1. Taxonomy (NCBI): domain Eukaryota; kingdom Metazoa; phylum Chordata; class Actinopteri; order Esociformes; family Esocidae; genus Esox; species Esox masquinongy. The sequence continues at coordinate 35,356 of JACXGI010003212.1, read as the reverse complement.
TCTCTGCTGTTGCTTCACTGACGTCTGCAGCTGCTGCTTCATTGACGTCTGTAGCTGTTCATCTTGTCACACCAAAAACTACATTGACAGTGCTACGATGGCAAACTCTTGTCAAGTCAGTGTAGTCCTGGTGTAATCCTTGGCATCGGTGTAGTCCTGGTGTAATCCTTGGCATAGGTGTAGTCCTGGTGTAATCCTTGGCATCGGTGTAGTCCTGATGTGAGGCAAAGTAATACTTGGCCCATTTTCAGGCATAGGTCTAATAATTCTGGGATTGGGGTCTTTCAAAGGTCAACTGCAGGCATTTAGCAAATGATCTAATCAACATAGAAAAACCTTGTGAATCACTACAATTTAAGTGGAGGCCAATGAACTCAGTGTGTGATTTTGAAGTTTTTCCCAAGACAATTTAGTTTTGCCATTACCATAATTTTGATTAGTTAGGTAAGTAAAAACTGGAACATGCAAAAATTTCAGTAAGTAAATTGTAATACATAGAATCGCATGTAACTACAGTACTGTGTTGCAAGATTCCAGGTGATGGCACTATCAGCTAAATCTGTCAGTCTTACCAGTCACATCCTCCTGAATTGCTTGGGACAGGTTTTGTGTAGCACATGCACAGAATGTTTTGAACATGGGAACAGGTGTCCTGTGGGGTGGGTCGAACAGAATGCTAATCGACATAGAACAGGCCTGGTATAGTTAGACTCATGCATTTTCTGTAATCTTTGCTTTCACTTTATTCTTCTTCACATTTTGGCAGGTAAAACTTTGCTACTACTGTTTTTACATGCACTAGTGTTGCTGTTTGTGACTAAATTCTAAACCAGGAAAGTTGGAGGGGGTTTGCAGGCATGGAAAAGATGTGAGACATCAAGGTCAATGCTAGTTAGCGGTTGCCCAGCCAACAAGTGCTCACCAGGGAATGATAAAATTAGGAAACTGATAACATGACTTTGCACAGTGGCATCATTCAACTGTGCTTTAAAGCCCTGCATTTTTCAGGACTAGCAGGACAAACTGATACAAGTCAGTCATGGAAACATGACAAGGATATTAGAGTGTTTTTAGTGTTGTTGACACGAGGGCAGACGTTCATGAGTGTTGGGTTACAGCTAATGTTTATCTGGTTAGATCGCTACAGTACATGGTAAGCTAGGAACTATTATTAGCCAGCCATAAACAAACAAGAAAGAAAAACTAGGCAAGCCTAGTTCAGCCGGCAAGTGGGTAGAAGTGACTGTAGTGAGTCAGGGTGGGGGCTTGAAGCAGCTCTTTATGGGCCGAGTCTAGAAACCTAGTAGCCAGCAGACTTATTATTTGGGCAATTACCATGACTTTATCGCCCACCTTCTACCCAAGTGTCATGAAACAGATTCAAGCTTTGTCAGTGGGGAATGATGCATTAAACATGGGCTGGCACATTACCCTACAACACATTGATAATCCAGGAACCTGTGCAAGGATACCATTGGTGGATTTCAGCTTTGCATTTAACACCACCACACCAGAAACTCTGGGAACCATTTAAGCCATGTTAATTTCTGGAACATAATTTTATTACATAGCTAAAATAAGATTGTCAATATGGCACAGCAACATCAATTTATGTAGCTGGCTTCTTATCCAGCATTGTCTGCCTAGCCCCAAAGCACACCAGCTAACGTCGACTGCAGCTATAGCTTGTGCATAAGTTGAATGGACCGGGTCCCAACATGACCAACAACAAAAACGGTATGTGTTTATCAGGGAACATAATTCATAATCATTTTTAGTAAAGTTTTTCTGGCCAGCAGTCCTAGCCACCTTGAAGGAATGGGAGTTTTATCTCAGGCCGCCTTTCCTGCAACGTCAGATGTGCAACACAACTGTCCCAGCATCATTACATACGTACCAATGGATCACTGTCATATGAATTACGAATGATCCCTGTGAGTATTCCCTGTGTGTAAAAATAATCTACAGATACATGATTAAGTCACGATAGTTCATATACAAGTACTGATTGGTCAATAGGCTTAACGGTTTCAATACTGTTATTTAACACGTTCATTTTGAGACTCAGACCCAAACGGCATTCCGTACTAGTAGATTTTAGCTCTGCATTGCAAGGGCCTGTAAACAGGAATTTCCAGTGGGCATTAACAATTGTTAGTCACTCAGCCGGTCAGTTAGAGACATTCGCTCTTCTTGGCCGGCTCTGCTTATGCAGTCCGGCAACAACTGAATAAGTCCAGGTCCATTTTCCACCTTGATGTTGTCAGTCTGCTTGGCCTTGTACACCGGTTTTTTCCCAATTTCATGACATCAATACATCTGTCAGGGTGAGGAACCCTCTCACATCAAATTTCCCTACAAATGTAACATACATTAGTGGTCCCTTCAATAGACAGACCAGAAGCTAGTATCAACCAGCCATACTGGGTCTGCAAACCTGTTTTTGTTTTGGGTTTATCTATGTAGGCATATTAGTAAAAGGTTATCAGAAATACTGATGGAATGTCTACTCTTCACCTGCAATGTTAGATTTCATTTCCTACAAGTATGGGAAAAACAGCCTCAGCTTTGGACACTTCCTAAAATAAGTAATTTTCTCATAAGAGCCTGTTGGCTGTGCCCAATCAGACGAATGTGATGTTCTCACCTGAAAAGGTTAGTTTCATTTCCCAACGGTCTAACGTATAAACACTCGCAAGAGCCCGGTGACACGGCCTTCATCACAATGATGTGTCGTTTTCACCTGCCATGTTAGTTCAAAAAAACAGCATCACCTCTGGACACTTCCAGTGTCAGACAGACGTCAGCTACCAATAATACATCTTGACAGCAAGCCTTCCAACACTTGTTGGAAGCAGCCGTATGAATACAGTGGCGTTATGTTACATGATCAGATGTCTACATTCAAACAGGGGCTCACCATTCAGCCCCTGCCATGAGCAGGACGGACACTGACTCCCTCAGCCGCCACGACAGCTCTAAAAAAAGAGGTTCCCTCGCCACTGATGGAATGCTACCAAAAAACGAATGGAAAAACGACCCAGTGCTGAACAACTGGTTGCGTACTTATTTCAAGTTGAAGCAAGTGCATTTTTTTTGTGTGTCCACTGCGTGTTCCTCTGCAACCTAATCAATGCCGACTAATGATGAACCCTTCATTCATAATTCAGTGGAACATTGAAGGTCCAGCTCTACATATTAATCCTATCAGACATGTCAGAGGGTTGCAGACGCTTCAGTATTTGCTATTCCATTTCCTGCGTGATAATACTGGGTAACTGCATTCACTGCACTCAGAACACAACATAAAGATGGGACTGCTGTAGACCCATAGCCTGGATAAAAAACAATAATACAAATGTATACAATAGGTACAATGATTCATCTACCCACAGAAAAGCCAAACCCTTTGATGTCAACCAGACTGATCTCTAAAATGCTTGTGCACAATGCAGGGCTGGCGACAGTGAAAGGGCTGACTACTTGGTTAAACATCAGCGGAATAAATGAAAAACGTCCTTGAGGACCGATTGCCTCTTAGGCCTTAAAGAGTTTTATTGTACCCGCTTCCCCTTCCTCCCTCCCTTTCTGAAGGACGGCAGCGCCCATCCAACAATTGGCAGTGAAGCTTGAGTTTCTTTAGGCAACCTCCATGGCAAACCTATCTGATGAAAATATGAGTAGTGACATCCATTACACAGGACAGTAAGGTATCTACTGTATTTTAGTAGATATCAGTTAAGATATCTATGAGTGGGGCAGCAGCAACCATAGCAAGCAATGATGGGATGCAGATCTTATAACATTGAGTGTTGGTATTTTGAGTGACGGGGTGATACGAAAAACCTCACCCATATTCTCTTCTCAATAATCCTCATCTATTTTCTCTTCTCACTAATGTAAACATATTGTACTGTTTGATAAAAACATATATAATAGAAATGTTTTTTGAAAGGGAGTTTAGGGAGAGGGGATGATCAATCATTTAGGGCAATGACAGACTCAGTAGCACTTTATCTAAAATGATGATTCAATTGACTACATAGCCAGGCATTTACATTATGCCTGAAAAGTGACTGAAATGGCTCGTCTTAACCTAAAGCACATTCCTTCAGCAAGGTAGTGCCGTATTTCACACTGATGGACGATGACGACATGTTCTGGTCATGTGCTTCTCAATAGATGTCTAATGTGAGTGCTGTAGCTTTGTACAAACAGACTGCATTGATGTGTTGCCTTACAGTACCTTTTACGTAATAATTGCAATCAAGTGTTGCATAACAACAGAAATAATCATACAGCACGGAGGTTGAATCTATGTGAGACTGAAGGGCAGATGTTTACCATGATCTTAGTGCCAGACATGCTGCATGGAAATGGGTCGCAGCAAACTTAGTCAGAAGCCAGTTTTAGCTTCCTGAACTGCTGTCTCACTGTAGGTGAATGATACATGAATGATCAATGATTTGGCTAGCATACTGTAAGATTCAAAACATGAAAATTTCCCAGCTGAAATGTACCCTAAATACAGCGAAAAGGTCTCCAATACTGAAAACGTCCTTTTTATAACTGGCCTAACGCTCAATATGAAAACAACTTTGATCGTGTACTTCTCGATTAAATACACTGATAAGGCACAGATTCCACTCTATCAAAGTGTGTCTTCGAGCTAATCCATATACACATAGCTGAAAGCAACACCTCAGCATTTTCTTCAGTGATTCCTCTACCTCTGCTTCTGATTCACAAAGGCAATGCGACACAGAAGTTGAAAGAATCCAAGGGGATACAGTATCCAACTACTTAAGCGACAAGGTTACTTCAACTCTCCCCAACTGCTGGCTGCTACAAGGGTGTTGACCACACCTCCGGGACGCCAAGTCCCAGGGGTCAGTGACCTCTGAGTCAGCCCATTACTAGTCGCATCCATCACAATAGGGAGAAATGAGTGCCTGGAACCGGAACTTGGTGGATGTGTGGTGTCAAGTGCAGAGCCATGTCCAGTATGACCTTATAATAAGAACCGCATGTGCCGTGGGTCCTGTAGAAACACCAGACAAGTGATTCATACATAGTGCGATGTCAGTCTGTTTCCATGTGAAGGTGTTTCACAGAGAAACAGAGGTTGAACAGGAATCCAGACAGTATTCACATTCCTGGGTGTATAACAGGTCAAATTACATTACGCTTTTAAACAAATTAATTTGAATTGTGTTTAAAACCAGATATGCTGAAGTCAAATGTTTTTCTTCATATTCTCTCAAAGTCCCAACTTCGACATTGGAGGTATGTTAGGTAAGACATCGTACAAGGCTGTGAATGGGGAAGTGTCTACAGCAGAGGACAGACTTGGTGTTGTTTAACTTTCTTTACAGCATGTGAAAAAAGGAAGGGTGCATTGTTTGTGTATAAAGGTAACTCCTTCCAGGGATCCATTTGCATTGTGTAACAGACCTTATCTGAAAGTTGTCTACAGGTTGATTGAATTCCCACATTATACAGCAGGAATCCTGTCAAGGATCACTTCTACATGCAATATAAACAATAGATTCTTTGTGTACCTCCATGGAAACCCTACAAGCAGACCTCGACCTTACCTAACCTAATTTCTCCTACAGTTCTAACGTGTCCTTGTCCTGATCTCATCCATATTCTAATGGTGCCCACATGTTTGATAATAGTCAGATGTATTCAATGAAAACGGACACAGTCAGGACGAATGATGTAAGAACAATGTATAAATCGGGCTGTATAAATCTATTAAAACCTTAAACGATGTTTCTTCCCAATAACAATGTACATAATTGACATATAAATCTCACCTAGAAATAAAAAAAATACACAACCACACCTGTTGATGGATCTATGTTCAGGTTTTCCACCACAACACAGAGTAAGATCGGATTGGTAAAAAATATGAAACCGTGAAAATTAAGCTATAGCTTGCCAGTCCAAGTCATACTCAACTACGGCTAAACAGGATGCGGAAACGACAGCAATTGTTAAGTGTTAGAAACCACCAGTAAGATCCTGAAATAACAGTCAAGAACAGGCATGTCCACCCAGCAACAATCGTAATTGCTTCCCAGTAGAGGTAGCAAGGCGACTTAAATTATATTTTGCATGGAAATAGATTTATAGCAGAGAAGAGAGCAAGTTAATTTCCTAGTCGTTACGCCGATATCGAACCGTGATGCACTTTCTTGAATCAGTGTAGTCCACGTTTCTCAAAAAAAATTAATGTTATCTTACCCTTATACTGCAGTGAGTTACTAATTATAATGTTTACAGTTCCACTTATGGATTCGCCAGGACTGTAGACCACTTTGCTGTTGGTGAAAGTAATATCGAATAGCTGAAGCTTGCCCATGACTCCGCTTCCCTCCGCTTCTCACAGAAAAAAGCCGATGGTTGTGCCGGAGTCAACAGCCTACCGCGGAGATGGAAGCTGAGCAGAGCACTCTAGTCCCACCTGCAGCACGCTCTCCGCAGCTACTATGAGCAGTGACGTCATTACGAACTATTCGATCTATTCAAGGACAGTAATTCGAGTTACTTTTTCGCTTCAGACCAAAAACGGAAAGTAAATGTCTCTGTGTGTTCCTATAATTTCAGAACCTTTAAAATTAGACAGTGATATATCTTGGACAGATGGGTCTCTGAAGCTATTCACTCTATGAAAAAAGGTAAATTCTCTGGTGCTGACGGCCTCTCTTTTGTGGTTCATATTTATTTTTGGAACATTATTGAAACTCCATTATTGGAGATGTTTAAACAATGTATGGACAGAAAGAAAATGTCTACAACAATGAAATAAGATTTGATTACCTTAATACCTAAATCAGATAAGGATGTTCTATTTATTGAAAATTGCCGACCTATAACCCTTCTAAATGTAGATTACGAAATAATTTCTATAGTTTATTCTAAACGTTTGAAACAAAGTCTTAAGTAAATTATACATTAAACTCTTTTGACATGGCCAAACAACAAACAATACCAGTCAAAAGCTTGGACACCTTCAAGGGTATTTCTTTAGTTTTACTATTTTCTAAGTAGTAGAATAATAGGGAAGACATCAACACTATGAAATAACATGTATGGAATCGTGTAGCATCATCCTTTGCCTTGATGACAGCATTGCACACTGCCTTGTTAAATATTAATTCTAGGAATTTCTTTCCCTATTATTGCATTTGAGGCAATCGGTTGTGTTTTGACAAGGTAGGGTTGGTTTACAGAAGACCATCATAATGTCTGTACTGTAGTAGTCCATATTATGACAAGAACGGCTCAAATAAGCAAAGGATAAGAGAAACAACCATCCATCATTTCTTTAAGACATGAAGAACTTCAAGTGCAGTCACAAAGACCATCAATGATGAAACAGGCTCTCATGAGAACCGCCACAGGAAAGGAAGACGTAGAGTTACCTCTACTGCAGAGGATAAGTTAATTAGAGCTACCAGCCTCAGAAATTGGCAATTAAATGCACTTCAGATTGAAGCCCAAATAAATGCTTCACAGAGTTCAAGGAACAGACACATCTCAACACTGTCTGTTCAGAGGAGACTGTCTAAATCAGGCCTTAATTATCAAATTTAGGCAAAGAAACCACTATGGAGGACACCAATAAGAAGAAGAGATTTGATTGGGCCAAGAAACACGAGCAATGGACATTAGACCAGTGGAAATCTGTCCTTTGGTCTGATGCGTTGAAATTTGAGATTTTAGGTTCCAACCACCGTGTCTTTGTGAAACGCAGAGTGGGTAAACGGATGAACTCTATGTGTGCGGTTTCCCACATGAAGCATGGAGGAGAAGGTGTGATGGTGCTTTCCTGGTGACACTGTCAGTGATCTATTTAGAATTCAAGACACACTCAACCAGCATGGCTACCACAGCATTCTGCAGCGATATGTCATCCCATCTGGTTTGCGATTAGTACTATCTTTTGTTTTTCAACAGGACAATGATCCAAAACACACCTCCAGGCTGTGTAAGGGCTATTTAACTAAGGAGGGTGATGGAGTGCTGCATCAGATGACCTGGTTTCCATAATCACCCGAACATAACCCAATTGAAATGGTTTGGGATGTATTGGACTGCAGAGTGAAGGAAAAGCAGCCAACAAGTGCTCAGCATATGTGAGAACTCCAAGTTAAAAAAGCATTCCAGGAGACTATGTCATGAAGCTGGTGGAGAGAATGCCAAGAGTGGACAAAGCTATAATCAAGCCAAAGGATGGCTACTTTGAAGAATCTAAAATATAAATGTATTTTGATTTGTTCAACATTTTTTTTATTACTACATGAGTACATCAGTTTCTGCTTCAGGCTCTTCTGATCGGTTTTGGAAAGAATGTAATTTCTATTATAGCAATGTTTAATAGAGATATCAATAGTTGTGTCATTCTCTATCCTAATACTTCAAAAATATTTTAAAATGTTCCGTTTTGATTCTGGCCATCCCTCGCTCATTTGGAGCACTAATAATCTGTTTAATGTTGTTATTCCCCTCATCTGTGTTTCCAATCACGGTTCCTATTTAACTTTCTTCCCTCGTGTCTTGTCATTCATTGTTTTGGATTCCATTCCAATGTGAGTTGTTCTAGTTCTGTTACATTTGAAGTTATGTTATTAAAGTCCTCTGTTTTCTTTCTGTTTTCATCTCATCAACAACGTCACAGATACAGCGTAATTGTTTACAATAATCGCTTGCCTGAAAATTCTCATAATGGTACATTTTCCATAAAGTTGCTCAAAGCCCATAAAGATTGGGGGAACATTTGAGCCCACTACTGTCCTCCAACCTCCAGCAGTTGAGTAAAGCTAACCAAACACTACTTACAGATTTCTTTAAAGTTCACGCAGGGGCATATAGGTGCTATCCAGAAATTCCCAAACACACAAACACCTAAGCTATCCCTTTAAAGGTATTCCATCTACTCTTTACTCCATCTACGATTTTATCCATTGACCTTTTTCATTTATTTCACCTTTACTCCATCTTCCCTTTACTTCATTAATAGTGTACATATGCAGTAGGTGATACGTTATAGTGCAAGCTGGGGGCGGGGCACCTCATGGGCTGCAATGAATGGGCCTTTGAAGAATACTGCTGTACTTAATCCTTTAATTTATCTCCCCTTCACTTTATACACCCGTCCTTTACTTCCTCCATCTTTTACTTCTTTAATTGTGTATGAATGTGATAGGTGATACATTCAAGTACAAGCTGGTGAAACAGAGAGTAATGGCATTCACACAGATATATACACTCACACACAAAAACATGTACTGTATGCACACACTGATGTACACAGACACGCACGTGTTTGCATGCAAACGTGTGTGTGTGTGAGTTAGATGATTATTCTGTTTTATCACAGTCATTACTTGCCAGAAAAGCAGAGTAGGGTCTACATCACATGTAATGACAGATTATTCCAAGAGAAAAGAGAAACAAGCTTGTTGCCATGTTACTGCCAGTATCCATGGAAATGCCTCTGATCTTGTATGAATAATTATTACATTTTGAAGCAGCATGTGCCCTCCATTTATTCAGAGGCCTGAAAAAAATAGCTGAAATTACCCTCTTCAACTTCAATTGAATTTATTTTTGTAATGTAACTGCCATTTTGAAGGAAAACACCACTCAAAACAGTTATTATTGTTATTTGTTTTGTTAGTGTACAGTGCCATATATTTTACATGTCAGCAATCTTTTTAAATTTTCAAACTATAGAAGTTTCAACTTCGAGAAAGCATCACTGTGTGTAGATTTTTTATTACATTTGGGGTCTCTATCAATACACTAATCAATACACTCCTTTTTTTTTTTTTTTACAGTTCTTTACTTGTAAAGATGTAAGATGGCATTATACTTTACACTCATTGAGACAGACATCTACTTGGAGGTTAACCCAATAATTATGTTACTACTTGTGATATTTTCATGCTAGGCTATTAATCACAGATTCAGCTATGTAAATCAGCATAGTTAGAATGCACTTTAATATAAACATGTGAAGTGTTTCGCCAAGGGTGTGGGCCAATGTATTTGAAGATAGGGTTAGGGTTTATCCAGGATTTGAACATTGGACAGAAGAAAGGACAGTGATACATGGCAGGTGACCATGACATAACTTCCAGGTTAACCCCTGGTGATGAAATATTCATGATGTCATGATTTGTCAGTGGATGAGACAGATGGATTTGATGTGTTGTAGTCTGCTTTTCCTTACCAGATGACTTATTGGTTATGAATGAGCTAACCTAATTCAATGCATTTACAAGTGTATTTGACTGGTTGGCATCACAATAAAATAGTTTACAATGAAAGTTTAGTGTTATACTGTTTATTGTCATTCATGTCCAGTATAAGGGGTGACAATCTAAAGGTCCATCAAGATTCCACCTAGTGGTGACTAGGAACATGCAACAGTACCATTATTTAATCTCAGCAAGAATCAAACAAACTGAATAATATGCAACCAAACGAAACAACAACCAACCACTTGCCTTTGGATTGCATTGGAAAATCAAACAAACTGAATAATATGCAACCAAACGAAACAACAACCAACCACTTGCCTTTGGATTGCATTGGAAAATCAAACAAACTGAATAATATGCAACCAAACGAAACAACAACCAACCACTTGCCTTTGGATTGCATTGGAAAATCCTAATCAGATCATGAGAGTGTAGGGATCCCAGAGCATGGTGGTTTGATCACAGGCGCTTGCCAGTGAATGAACGGGTGGCCGGATCAGGAATGAGAGAGGAGCTGGGGAAGCATGAAGGAAACGTGAGCACCAAACTGGAACAAAGAAAACATAAAGACTAGCCGTAGTGCAAACGAAAAAAAGGTCAGACTTCAAAACTCAGTCCTACATGTAAACTATAAGAGCATGGAAGCCTGTGAGGCATCTAATGTTGTCCTGGCCTTTGCGAGGGTCACACATTGATGTCTTATGTGTGCTTTATGCTCAGTTTATCATTGGCCTTCTCAATGGGATGGTTTTACAGACATTGACTGAACCTAGTCCTGGACTAAAGAATCCTGGTAACAGATTCTCCTAAGCATAATTCACGTGTCTGCAAAACTGGCACAATATGTCAGATAGAAGAGGACAGAGGTTAAGAGTTGGACAGAATGTGGTAATTAGAGTCTAACAGAACCCCATTGTCTGAAGTGTTTTAAAGCGGTAACATTCACTGCAGCCCTCCTTCTTCACTCATCTCCCTGGTGCTAGTGTTGGCGTAGCAGCTCATTTTCTTTCCAGTTTTCCTTTATTGGTTTGTGGTCCAGCGTGGCAAAAATTCCAAAGACCTCATAAACCCGGTGCAGCAGGAAGTGTGCCAACCACAGGTGGTATCCCATCTCTATGCTCTTGGTCTCCCATCTCTATGCTCTATACCCACCTAGAACTCCCACTGAGAGGGAGAGAGAATGGGAGAGTTTTTTGTTTGTGGTGATGGTCAGTATTTCTGGAAATGTTTCTGAAGTACATATTGAAACTACTTTTTAGTATTTTGTAATTTGGATTTCACTGGCCTGAACTATACACCAATGTATTTTGTATCCATATAATATTGAGGACTGTATTTTGTATATTCAAATTATCTATTTTTGTTAAATTGGTGGAGTTCATTCACAAAATAATACCCAGAATGCATTGTGAATATTGAATTTAGAAAATATAATGCCCTGCATATCAATTTGACACTTTGGTGTTCAGGGTATGTTGTAAATTTAGCCCATCTCTGATCATAATGTTTTATAGCTGATGAAACCAAACTTGCTCATATGCCTGACCACTGAAAACATGTTGGATAAATTCTGATTGTCCAAATGAGATGAAGTCCCATTCATTTGCTGAGCTGACACAGAAGCAGTTTTAAAACACATTTTATACAAAGTCAGCACCTGATCAAAGTAAAGTTAGCTACTTGCAAGAAGTGAATCAGAATAGAGTTTTGAATGGGGACATTGTCTGATCAAAGCTTATTAGAGATTCACTTTCATTTATTTTGTGAGAGAAGTTGACTTAAAATGTTCATTTGGACCATCAGAATTGAGACATTGTTTTTTTGAGTAGGTCTTGGCCAGTTGACTGACACAGAGCTATGTCTAGGTGTCAAGGTGACACCTGAGAACACACGGTGTAGTAGTAGATAATGTTGCTCAACAGGTAACTTCTCATTGACTTACATTGTCATCAGGAAAGGTTAAACCATCTTTGGTATTTTTGATTATAAGTCATCCTTTTCACTTGTCCTGTTAAGAAATAAGATACACAATTTTATTTCAAATAACTGACATCAATCTAAATTTTAAAATATGACAAACCCTTTAATCCAACCAATGGCTACATTTACATTGTTTCTATTTAATTGATCTGTAAAGAATAGTGGCTGAACAACAACCCGTTTTGGGTCACTAATTCACCAATCTCCATGAACAAACCATTAAAGCCAAGGGGGATTGTAAGCAGCATCATCAAACAACATGACAAATAGTAATAAATAAACAAACAACTCAGAAGGCCTTTGAAGGCCATGATGTATTCAATTCAGAAAGTGAAGACGTACTAAACAAACCTGAATTGTACTAAATAATTGGTTTCTGAGGACAAAATCTTTGCAACTAACAAATCATTTGGAATTGTTTACATTGAACTATTTTGCTCTAATTGACACCTGGTAAAGTTTCACTTAATATACTGATATGACATTTTTTGTAACCCATTCCCCATGTGTTTCACTTTCTTTGACATCATCTGTATTTTCAGTGTTTTTATTATTGGAAAAACTTAATCCCTTACTATATTGTGATGGGTAGAGAGCGGAAGAGACAGGATCACGTTCTCCCTTCATCACTGACAGTCAACCTATCAGTCGACAGGTTTACTTACTTTTGCTTATTCAGAGTCTTCTGAATAAGCAAAAATCAAGAACAATGTTTGCGTCTTTGGGAAAGTGTGTAAGAGGAGCACTGACAATAATCATAATGATCATTTTCTGCTTAATTCACAATTAAGGGATCATGAAAACCTGTTATAAAAATACTGCCAGATATAGGCAAACGTTGACATTTGGGCCAGTATGACTGAGGCAGCCAAAAGCTTCCTTCTCACAAGAATATACATAAGCACCCACCTGTGCCTGGGCAGGCCAGCCATCTGCTGAAAGCTGACTGCTGTTTGCTGATCTAAGTCTTCTATGCAGCTACTGTAGAACAGGAGCACACAATTCCACATCACAGGCCAGTAGGGTGGAGATGGCTCCTTATTAAACTCACCTACTTTCCACTAGGTTGGCTTTCCTAAGACAAGCTGTCTTCTAATGACTGTACTGTATCAAGGCCCAGATCATTCTCACAAAGTCAATGAATACAACAAGGAGATAATAAGTGTCTATCTTGTATAGTAGTCAGATAACATTCAAGGAGTATTAAGGTTGGGAGAGGCACTAAGCCTAAGGTACATGACTCATCTTTTAAAAGCTAGGTAAGTTTAAATTATATATAAAAAATGCAAATAAAGTCTTCATCCTCTTCATTAAAATCTCTCCTACCTTTGTATTTTTTTTACAACAGTCCAATTTGGTGGTGCTCATAATCATTGTATGTGTTCCTGTATATTCACTGTAAGTCATTCAATGATTCATTTCAGAAGGGTGTTTTAATGCAAACGTTATTAGAGCAACATCCATACTACTCTCTTGTCACGTCTTCCGATCCCTCTGCGTCCTCATCTGGTCAGTCGCGGCTCCGGCGGTCGATGTCACCGGCCTTCTAGCTGCCATCTCCCCCATCAATCACACCTGGTCTGTTAATTATCTTGTCTCCATCATCACACCTGGTTCCCATTATCTCATCAGTGTATGTATTTATGTCTCCTCTGCCCCTCATTCTGTGTTCATCAATGTTACATGTTCCGTGTTTGACTTATCTGGAATTTCCACTTATTTTTTCTTTACACATGTAAGCGTTGTTCTTTCTAAGTGGATGTTACCACTTGTATTCTACGCATAAAGCGTTTTTCTTAAGTGTCTGGAATAAACCTTATTTCTAAACACAAGACCCTGCGCCTGGTTTCTCCTACATACCTGACATCTCTAGACAAAAGTAGATCCATATTGGGTTCTTCAGTTTGTCCACATAAGGGAACCGTTTGCAGAAGGTCTGACATAAGCCGCGTTTCCAGCGCAGGAACATTGCCCAGGAACTAGGAACCTTTCGAGAAACTCACAGCGTTTCGACCGCAGGAACCAGGGTCTAAATTAAGTTCCTGGGACTATATTTTACACATAAAACAGTCCCTGCTCGGGGGTAGTACTTTCCCAAAGTACCAGAACTTTGGGAGGTGGGGCTTGCAGTGCTGAACGTTTCTGAATTGGAGCGGAGGCAAACGGTGAAGAGACGCAGCCCACGGGTTAATTGCATTGAGCAATTGTACAAAGATTTTCGTTACACAATTTTATAATAAATATTAGGAGACTTTTAATATATGCATTATTTCATGGTAACCTTAAAAGTTGCGACCTTGGTCAGGAATTAATGTCCTAGCTATATGTTTACATATATTCTGGGGCGCATGATTGACGTTACCATGTTGCATGGTAACGTCAATCATCATGTGGTTAGGATATTGTTTCAAGTGTGTTTTTGTTTTTAATAGTTAAAAACAAAAACCTTACTTAGGCTGACAGAAACCCTTGAAATATGAGTTTAAAAAACTGAGGCATTGACACAAAAAATTGTGAAAATGTTAAAGTAGTTGCAGACTTTCTTTAGGCACAACCTTTTTCCTTTCCAAAGAATCCTTATTGTCCTCCAAAGAATCATCAAATAACCCTTTCTGACAAAATCAGGTCTTAGGATGTTGAAGATATTAAGTACAACCCTTTGACTTACAAATAACCCTGGTCTCCAGAAAGGATTTTTCAGTTCGAGATAGTTCTTGGTAGCACTCTATTTCTCTGCAAAAAACTATTTTTAGTAAGAGTTTAGGCACACCTGGTGGTCTCCACAGTACTGTATTGTAACATTTTCTGACCAATTTTTCATTTTTATCTGATTCAACAAATTATATTTCTAAACAAAAAGGACACATACAATTCCTGAATGCATTCGACTGACTCCCCTAAACCCCTCTTTTTCACATTTAAAAAATGTCGTGCTTGTTAGTCTATATTAAGTACGTCACAAGCTTAATTGTGTTTAATATGATGCTCAGAAGCTATGCTTTCAAATTCGTTTTTTTAATTTATATGAAAATTGAAGATCAATACTGTTTTTCAGAATGCAATTAGATTAATTGATTAAAAAAATCACACATTGTATAGAAATACATTTCAAGCTAAGTCAAATTTCTTTGACTCCTGGACTTTAGAAAGCTGTAAACTCAGTTTCTGAACATCATGGAGACAAATCAACTTGTATCCACCAAAAATCATCACAGACGTAGAGTATGTGTTGTCATAGACCAACAATAAAACATTACAAAATGTCAAATACAAGTTTGAAATGATATAATGTGACTCTAAAATATAAATGAACCAATAAATATACAAAAAGTACAGTCTTCCCACGTCATCATATTGTATGCTACTGTTCTGAGGAGTTTAGACTTGATAACTGAGCAACTCCCAATGCCCATGTGCTGCCCACTCACAGCAAATAGTTTATGGAGCAAACCAAGCTCATTAAAAATGTGAATGTTGAAGGAAGAGGCCTTTCATTTCATCACACCATTTTGGGGTTGCGGAATTGTCTGAAGTTCTGCTGAACAGTTACTTTTTCCAGTTTAGGCCTTCCTGACAATCCGTCCACTCTTCCCAGCAGCTCTCCTCCAGTCTCGTCCTCTCTCTGCCCTGCAAGACTGGCTGCTGACCCGCCAGCTGCTAGGGCAAACTCGAGCACTGATGGGTAAAGAGGGAGCAGGCTAACAGCTCAATTTATAATAGCCTATATAATTTGATGCTGAGTAGTAAGTGGATAACAGCCTGCAATGAGAGTGGTTAATACGAATGGATTGCAAATGTGAATTAAAGAATAGCCTTCTTTAGTCTACCAATACTATTTCATTCTAACACACTTGCCGTCAGATAAGCCTAGTCCTTACCTGGCACTCCACATTGGTCTGACGCGTTTGCGGGGCTTGGCGGCTTGCCTCCGGTACTGCATCCAGCCGCAGATCATCTCATGAGCAATCATCATATACAGCAGGAAGATTAGCACGGCGGGATCCATCCGAACGAACCGTAACCGGCGGCTGAGCAGTTTTTCAAGGTGGAAAATGGCGCAAGCCTGGATACTATTTTTCTGGGTACCGGGAGAAACGTGAAAAACGCGAGTGATAGGTTTCCCTATTTATTCTCGAGACAAATTATTTGTGTAAATGGAATCGCATCCGAGTTCCTCGAAATCCAGCTCCCCCTATTTCCCGCCTTACACATCAATGGACGTATGCGCTTTCACTGTACTCTACCCCTGAATAATCTAATCTATACACATACTACTATAGCCGAATATATGCCACCGCTACACCTATCAGTGCAAGTGCGAAGCCAATTACAGTCCTCTTTATTAGAGATGGTATTATCGAAAACAGACTACCGTGACTGACCATTATGCTTGACCATAATACTATTGATGCCACAGAACAGGACAGGGATGATGTTGCCGTGGAGACATAGCAGTTGCTAGGGGATGTGTCGTCATTCCCCTGTCCATCTTTTTACAAATCAATATCTATTTGAACAGAGCAAAGCCATCTGAACTCTTGAGTAGCTATGAGAAAAAAGATGCAGTTTAATTACATAATTATGACTGAAAAGACTCATAGAACACAGATTGATCCTTACAAGTTTTAGTGAAACAATTGTGTGATATCACCTGTCACAAATATGCAATAATCTCATAAGAAACATACATAAGTCTTTATAAAAAAAATGAAACAATGTGGTACATGGGATTTTCTTTTTTAGTATAATATTAATAATCTCAAAACATTATCTTAAAGATGCATTCCGGAATGTTTAGCAACTGGTTATACAAGTGGTGCTGTCAAAACAGCCGCCCAAAAATTGTGTATGTATCCAATGTCATCAAAACCATGTATGTGTCAATATGTGCCAAATGCCATCAAAACCAGCTCTGTAGTCGATAGGATTTCAAGTTAAACCACATTGCCACTGTGTTCACTATTTTCTACTACATCTAACTATGTAGTGGATTAACCATAGTAATGTGTCTTTGTTTCTGCAGAAGGGCCATTAGATCTTCATGCAGTAAGCCATCTAATAGTATTCTCCCTTGACCTTAAACTATCTGACTGTCCACCAAGAGAAAAAACAGACTGCAGGACCCAGTCAGTGTGTGTGTGTGTGTGTGTGTGTGTGTGTGTGTTTGTGTGTGTGTGTGTATGTGTTTGCGTGTGTTTCTGCGTCAGTTGCAAGATGACAAGTAGTTCTTCTACTGTGATATTGTCTTAAGTTTACAAAGCCACCACTAGGCCGTAGAGCTCCACCTCCCTACCTAAACGACCTCCCTCTCCCTGACTGAGTCTGTGGAGTCCTGTAGATAGAGAAACAAACATATTAGGAGGTTATTCACAGAACGTAGTATGTAAATAATTTCATTAAGAGCGTGACAAGAACTTACAGGGACGAAAATGTCATTATTGAAAACCTCCACTGCTGGTTGTGCCTGAACTGGAGGCACAGTCACTCGGTCCTGCTGAAAAAGGACAAAGATAAGAAATGTATCAGAACGTCGCTGTGTGCCGTCAGCATTTCACCGGAGGACTATGAGGGGAATATGCAGCCCAAGATGATGGGTAGTGATTCATCAACACAATAACGTGTTTTCATACCAGTAACATTCCACTGATATTCCCAAAGAGAACTGGAGATGAACAGCAATCTGCCCCGCAGCCACAAGACAAAAGGTACTTTTAGCTACGCTAACTAATGGAAAACAGGTGACATTGCAAAAAACAGGTGACATAGCAAAAAATAAACAACATCAGCTATGAGATCAGGAAATTAACCTCACTACTCCATATAGCTTGTTGTTGTTTTCAAAAATACGATTCCACCAAATACGTCAAAAATGGTAAAATCTGGAAACTTGACGTAGCTAGCTTTGAAAGTACAGAACTCATTGCTAAATGGTTTTAACAGTCTCACATGTTGGAAGCAACTTCAATGGTTTTTGGGGTCTGGATTTGTCCTTTAAGCTTTACAACTCTTGAACCAAATAAACAGAAACAATCAAGACATAGTGGCAACATAATACTCACTGGGACGCTTGAGTCATATATATGGTTACTGAACCCTGCTTGTGCTGATGCTGCATCAAAATGGTCCACAGACTCAGGCATTGCTTTTTTTTTCTCCTGGAGGCACAGGTAGAAGTAGAGCAAGGCACCCAGAGAGGCCAGTAGAAGCAATAACACGATGACGGAAGCAGCAATACCCCCACTGTTGTCTGGCTTTGCTGTGGCTGGGACATATGGTGTTGTTAGACAACAGTTGCTCAGCACGGCCCGGTGAGTGGTAATAGTAAAAAAAAATAAAAAAATATATTGTTTGCAACTTACTTGTCAGTGGGTCTCTTGCTTCACCGGCACAGTTGAATCCAATGTCATAGTCAATGTCATCGAGAGCCAAGGCTCCTGTTTCTCCTTTGAAACCCTCAAATACAATCTGGCAACACACAGATGCACATATGCATAATGAAGGGGTATTGGAGGGCCAGTAGGGAGAGATCTAATTCCAATTCCTTAAGGCACTAATGGGGAAATCACCCTGTGTACTGTAGAGTGCTGTCTCAGATGGGACAATGAACAAGTGCCCTCCTAAAAACCATCACGTATGAAGTAAGAGTTAACCCCCTGATGTCATAATTAAATTGCCCAGCTAGGCCTATTCCCATCATGGTCACCTAATCATCCCCCTCATTCATTCCTGTTTGGTGTAATGCTGTATCACTCCTCAGCTCTCCAACCGACATACAATGTCTGGTAAACGTTTTGGGGCAAGCTGGTTACAGTTCATCAAGCAACTAGGGCAGCAAGTAACCTAGTAGTTAAATCATCTAATCAGTAACTGAAAGGTTGAGGTGAAACATCTGTTGTTCTGTTCCTGAGCAAAGCGGTTAACTCTAATTGCTACCAGATCATTGCTGTAAATTAGAATGTGTTCTCAATGTAAATGATGGCGGCTGAGGCCCCATGTTCTAGAAAAATAAATGTTTGTGTGTGTGTATGTGTGTGTGTGCCTTACTACACTTGAGAACCAAAAATCCCCAGTGGGTGGTAAAACAAGGACAATTTATCATAAGGGTTATGTTTAGGGTAACAGTGTAATGTCCCCTTCCTCTCCGGCGCTCCACCTCACCGGTGTACTAACCACCGTCAGGAGAGTGATGGCAGCAGCGCATCCCGAGGACGCACCTGTTTCCAATCACTGTTTAGTTGTGTTTATATTCTGTTGTTCACTCACTGCACCTCACAGATTATTGTTTGTCTGTTTGTGACCATGCTGGTGCACTTGCTTGAATTATGTAAAAGAAAAGAGCTTATAAAGAAAACATTTGAATCGTTTGTTTTGTTTTTCCTTTCTGCCTCTCTTTTACGCACTCGTTATACTCGCACTATCACAAAAAGTTACATCTCGGGTTAGGGTAAAATGTAGAGTTCATAGTATGGTTAAGATTGTGTTTTGGGTTAGGTTCATGTATAAGGAAAATAGGATTTGGCATGGAAATACTTTTATTAGGTCCCACATGGATAGTAAAACCTACATGGTGTGTGAGGTCTTACCTGATACTCGTCAATAGAGGTAATGTCAACATCGAAGCGTTTCCAAACGGCTCCCACCTCCTCCACAGTCAGCAGCTGTTCTAGTTTGCCTTTAGACCGCCTCCACACCTTCAGATGACTACCATCTGCAGGGACACACATGGGGTGATATAATGACAATACCAGACTGACAGCGCCAACATCACTATCGTCCTCATCATCACCACCGCCATATAAAAACAGACAGGTTTTTAGAGAGAGAGTTAATATGGTAGCGGTGGTATAAGTCCAGTGATGTAGGTAGGGACTTACGAGTGATTGGTTTGTATGCCCAGAATCGAAGGCAGGTGCCTTTAGTGGAGGGAAGATGAGAACTCAGCAACCAGGCTTTGTAACTGGCTGTGTCCCTGGTGCTACTGGGGAGGAACAGGAAATGACCTGCAGAATGGAGACAAGGATATTTAGAATAAGACAGGACCAATTGGAATTTGGATGATCATCTGGAACAGTAGGGGATACTAGAAGGGATGTCACAACAAATACTAAAGGGTGTACTAAAGTCATCCCTTTCTCACCTCTGTTGTTCCCTAGGGTATGGTCGTGGTTCGGGGTGGTGTAGTGGGTCTCTGCTTCAGCACTGCTCAGCTCCCAGTCCAACTGGTCAAGCTCTGGGTTCTGAGTGTTAGTCCATCCACACAGGCCACTCTCCAGGTCACACTTGGTACCTGACAAATACACCATCGACAGTACAAATCAGTCTGCCTCTAGTCTCTGTCTCTCTGTTTCTCTCTTTCTCCCTCTCTTGGTCTCCCTCTCTTGGTCTCCCTCTCCAGGTCTCCCTCTCCAGGTTTTCCTCTCCAGGTCACTCACTCTAGGTCTCCCTCTCCAGGTCTCCCTCTCCAGGTTTTCCTTCTCCAGGTCACCCACTCTAGGTCTCCCTCACCGGGTCTCCCTCTCCAGGTTTTCCTCTCCAGGTCTCCCACTCCAGGTCTCCCTCTCCAGGTCTCCCACTCTAGGTCTCCCTCTCCTGGTCTCCCTCTCTAGGTCTCCCTCCCTAGGTTTTCCTCTCCAGGTCTCCCTCTCCAGGTCTCCCTCTCTAGGTCTCCCTCTCTAGGTCTCCCTCTCCAGGTCTCCCTCTCCAGGTCTCCCTCTCTAGGTCTCCCTCTCTAGGTCTCCCTCTCCAGGTTTTCCTCTCTAGGTCTCCCTCTCCAGGTCTCCCTCTCTAGGTTTCCCTCTCTAGGTCTCTCTCACCTGGCGATGGACAAGGGTGGTTGGACAAGGTGATGTCATCAACTGATACATGAGTGCCTTTGCCACCTGCTCCTTGCACCTCAAACTCCAACTGAAACACAACAAACATTTTGTTTCAGGATATTTAGTCACTGATCTGTTCATGTTCTTTGGATGGTATGAGGACTGAGGTTTGCAGACCGTCAAATTAAGGAAATTAAAGTTGTTTTTTACATAAATGAAAACAAGTCTGTTTGTCACATTCCTGTAGTTATTTTAATGACAGTTTAAGCTCTATAATAATTTTCTTGTTGACTTATACAACACTAAACCCTGGGCTGGTCTGTCATGTCTGCCATGCAAGCATTTCCTGAAGTGTTGCGATGTTGTACCTCTATGTACCTACCAGTCTGTGGGTTAAAAACCTCTGTGTTGCTCTATGTAGCTGCCAGTCTGTGTTGCTCTATGTAGCTGCCAGTCTGTTGGTTTAAAACCTCTGTGGTGCTTTATGTACCTGCCAGTCTGTGGTGGTGCTGCTGATGTTGCCGTTGCCATGGCGCCAGATGTCACCTTGTTCCAGGCTGTTGGAGAAGATCTTCACCCGGTCTCCTTTCACAGGCTTCATGTACACAGTCAGCGAACCTACAACAGAACATACACACACACACACACACACACACACATACACACACACAGTCTGAGGACATTTCTAGAACACAGTATGTGATTGAGGTTGGATATGTAACGTCACAAGCATCTTCTCACCTGGATTCTCTCCCCCCATGTGGTACCAGAAGTAGACACACTCTGTCCGCACCACACCAACATGCGCAGGGGAGGTGAGGGTAGCCACACTGCCCTGTGGGAGGATCTCCACATCACTGTCCACCATCATGTAATATCCTAGAAAACCAACGACAGGACAAGTAGAAGCCATGTTTCTCTGCATCTCCCTAATTCTCTCTAAGGTGTAGTTTAGTGAAATTCTCAGTGGATCTCAGTATCTCTCACCGGTCTCTGTCTCCAGCGTGTGGTCTGTTTTTGGCCCGGCGCTGGAGGACTTCCAGTTCGTGTGGAGCCAGCCGGCACTGCCGGTGGTGGTGTAGCCACAGCGCTGATCCTCAAAGGAGCACGTCCTAGGCGCGGTGCACGGGCGCTTCACAAACGCCACATCGTCTAGTGCCACCCGGCCATCGAAGCCAGAGCGCGCTGCTTCAAAAACCAACTGTGTTCATGAGTCAGAGGAGGAAGGAGAAGAGTGTTACATCGACGTCCACATGAACAGAGATGGCATGCATGCCTGTAGTGAAACCCACTCATACTTGGAAGGTAGTTAGCTGCTCAGGTACTGGACAGAGTCCCTCGTGCCAGACGTTGCCATGGGCGCCACTACGAATCCACAACAGACTCTCACTGCCATAAGAACCACGCGTCTTAACGCTCAGTGCACCTGAGGGGGACAGAGAGAGTGGGGAGATTGAGCGTAGGTGGTCGAGACAGAGAAGAGGCAAAGAAAGCGGATGTGAGAGGAAGACAATATGGAGAGAGGAATAGACAGGGGTGAGCTATTTAGATTGTGTTGAGTGGAGACAGTAGTAACAGTCACTGTAACTGTCTGTCATGTCAGCATGAATCCCTCATCCTCACCGGTGTCTGGTCCGTAGAGTTTATAATAGAAGGACAGACAGTGTTCGCCAGAGGTCTGCTGACGGTATGATAACAGCCGGCCAGACAGACCCCTTAACGAGGGGCTCCACACGTCTACAGCAAGGCTGTTACCTGCAATCAAACACATTATTCACTTAACGTTCATGATTAAATGTAGCATACAGAGGACCGATGTAGAAATCCTACTGTGTGAGGAGTACGATATACGTTCAGTGTAAAACCTAATTTTTTTAATCCTAATTAACTATGCCAGGCTGGTGAAGAGCCATGTTCCAGTACCAACACCAATGGAATGGTCCATCCCTGTGAGCAATCTCCAGTCAAAGTTGTCTGTTTGATCCTGGTACCAGCCACACAGTCCCTCTTCAAAGTTACATGACAGATCTGTCCGGAAGAAACAAATAACACAGAAAATAACTGTTGGGACGCGTTTGGGCCGAATTAAATGGCAAATTACCAGTATCATGACGGATATCAAGAACAACATTTGTTGAAAGTGGATGTAAATGACTGACCTGTAGGAGAGGATGGAAAATACTGAGCGTGACAGTTGATGAAACGAACATCCTTCACTGTTAATCTGGCACATGGACACAACGTCCTGGCACGAGCCAGAAACTCCAGCTGGGAGGCAGAGGGGGAATGAAAGATGGAGTCCATAACAGAAAAAGCAACCACGCCATTGGTAAAGGAATACATCACGGAAAAAGATTATTATTCCTTTTCAACAAGGTTCCCCGAACATGATGACAGTCACATCCAGGGATCTTACCTGAAAGCGGTGTTCCCTGGCTCCGATGGACACTTGGGCCTGCTGGTAGACCCCCTCTACTGATCCTGTGGTCCCACTGACCTCCCACAGTCTGGGCTGACTGCCCAAAAGACTGTCAATCACCCGGATGGACAGCTCACCTGGGGTTGGGGTAGGGGTGGGGGTGAAAAGGGGAGGTGTCACATAAAGAGCAGAATTAACAGATGGATGGGCTGAATGTAAACGAAGGAGGAGTTGCAGTAAGAGGGGAAACATGGTCATGAGCAGAAGAGGAGTTGGCAGTTGGAGGTGACAGACATCGAGGAGGAGAGGGTTACGGGGGGCTGCTATGTGTTACCGGTGTGGTTGTTCATGCTGGTCAGGGAGTAGGAGAAATTGAGGGTGCAGGCTGGACCAGAGGGCCCCAGTAGAGGTGTGCGTGTCTGGGCCTCAGTGAACTGCTGCCCTGGGGCTTTAGCTACATACAGGTACTTTTCTGAGGACAGAGAATTAGAGATAGAGGTGGTTTGTCACTATACTGAAAAAACAATAAAAGGTTAAAAAACTAAATTGCTTCTGCTCAGACATCGGTCACTCATACACTGTCAATACACCTAAAAGACATTACAGTATACTTGACATATGCTTTATGAAGGTTACCTTGGGTGGTGTCATTCAGCATCCACTGTTGTCTCCCAACGCTGCTGTCTGTCCATCCAGAGCTGCCTTTCTCATAGGAGAAGTCCCCTACACAAATACACACAGCCACTAAGAATCTGTGTACATTCACACTAAAACTAATGAGTCAAATACAAATGTAACCCAGTACGTGGTAAACCCAGAGTACCCACCACACCGGGCCTCATCATCTTTATCCGCACAGTCTTCATGAAAGTCACAGATCTTACTGGTATCACTGGTACAAGGATGCCCAGGAGGATTGGGGAAATTGGCTAATGTGCCATTTCCTGCCAGATGAAAGATAAAGTGGACACAATACAAATAAATAGATCCTGTACACATGTTTGTAGGTTTTTATTTCTCTGTAAAATGTGGGGTTCTAAAAAAGACCCATAATTTGTGTTTATTTGGTTCACCTTCAGAGATACGGCAGTTAGGTGACATCATAATGCTGTCTATGGCAACCCCTCCATACTCTTTGTCTCGGATTGCTGCCACAAACACGAGCTAAGGATGAGATGCAAATGAAAACCGTGTCACTATTCAGTGGTAACTTACACCGATAGTCTCCATATAATGGAACTCACTCAGCATCTGGAAAAGCATCTGGAACATAGAGTATGTCTATGCAGTGCTCCCCCTGTCCACTCACCTGGAAGCTGGTGTTGGTGATAATCTCAACCTCAGCCTTGACCCAGAGGTCCCCTAGGGCACCCCCCCTCTGCCAAACCGGGTAGATCTCAGTGCCAGCCACCAGCACAGACAGACCTCCAGACCTGGGCCCAAACTGGTGGGTGTACATCACCATCTACAGGCCAGAAATTGCATTAATTTAGATGCTTTTCCTCACGTTAAGGAAAAGTCTATTTCCAGACAAAATTGGTATATGGGTCATTACAGTTATTGCGGTGAACATAATTATTGTTTATTTGACTGAGAGGTATGGCGTGTCATGATGACTGTCAGAGTGATGTTTATATGACTGGTTATTTGCTGGTCCACTGAAGAGGTGTGTGTGGGTCATACCTTACACGGATGTGTGATATTGGTTTGTTCTAGAAGTGGGCTTTGAAAGGATGTCCAATCAGATTTTAACCCCTCTTTAGGTACAGTGACATACAGGAAGTGACCTATGGGACAATAACACAAGTTAAAGACATCTCGTGGAGAAATAAAATCCCGACAGGACAGTGGTCAATATGTCTCCACAGCATATCAGTCTTGTACCTGATGCGGTGTTGTTGGAGTGGTCTCTACCAGGCCCTTTGTTAGGGTCCGTCATGGAGATGCTGGCCTGACTGGTCCGTGTCCACTTCAGACCAGAGATAGTTCTCAGGTCCCAGTTACACACTCCATCCTCAAAGTCACAACCCCAGTATTCTCCTAACACACAGAGCCACATTCAAGTAGTCAACACCTGGCAACAAATTCAACGCAACGCAGCATTTTTGCTCCTGTCATTGGTCACGTTCGAAATTCCCAGTCAAGTGTTTCTTTCACTACCAACGAGTTGTTTAATTGTTGTTAATAAGTGAAGGTGGAATATAGCTTCTCTCACCGCCAGTGGCGTGGTTAGGCCTGGGCGTCCGGGGCTATGGCCCCGGATCTTTTATGAATAGCCCCGGATCTCAAATTGACCCCGAAAAAATAATAATAAAAGAATAGCACCTGATCTATTCATCCGTAATTCCGATCGTGCCTACATGTCTACATGACTATGCAGACGTGTACGCCGCTAGCGTGTACATCGAAATGTTCCGCGTGTACATTCAAAACCCTGTACTTTCTGTCCCGGGCGGGGCGGGGGGGTGGGCTAAGCCCCGAATGTATTGTGATCCTAGCGACGCCTCTGCTCACCGCAGTTCAGCTCGTCAGTGTTGTCTCCACAGTCGTCAGTGCGGTCACAGACCTGACTCTGTTCCACACAGCCGTTGCTGTTACACTTCTGTAACCCGGTAGCACACGACTCCACTGGCACTGAGGACCCAGATAGAGGCGGTGAGGTGGAAAAAAAGAAACAAGTCAACTGTTTGAACTGATAGGGAAGTTAACACTCCCTGGGACCCAAGGAATGAGAAGGAATGAGAAGACACGCACATGGCAGGGCGCAGTCCAGGAACTGCAGCTGATCGATTGCCACGTCTCCACTGCGCCCCTCCGCGCGTCTGGAGTGAAGGCGGATCTGGAAGGCAGAGGGGATACGGCCCAGGTAGACGGTCGCCTCCCTCCAGCCCCGCACGCTGGTGCTCTCAGGACGCCACACCACGGCCTCCTGGTTGTCCGCCCTAAGCACAGAGGCCCAGAGAGGGGCTGGCCCGAACCCTGTGTGGCCTGATGACAATCCTTCAGTTTAACCTCATCCTAAACATTGCAGCATCTACAAACCATCGAGTCAACAGTGTTTTGCACACGAAGCTGATATCATTATATATGTATAATGTATATACACCAATCAGCCATAACATTATGACCACCTGCCTAATATTGTGTAGGCCCCTCTTTTGCCACCAAAACAGCCCTGACCCATTGAGGCATGGACTCCACTAGACCTCTGAAGGTGTGCTGTGGTATCTGGCACCAAGACGTTAGCAGCAGATCCTTTAAGTCCGGTAAGTTGTGAGGTGGGGCCTCCATGGATCGGACTTGTTTGTCCAGCACATCCCACAGATGCTCGGTTGGATTGAGATCTGGGGAATTTGGAGGCCAAGTCAACACCTTGAACTCGTTGTTGTGCTCCTCAAACCATTCCTGAACCATTTTTACTTTGTGGCAGGGCACATTATCCTGCTGAAAGAGGCCAATGCCATCAGGGAATACCGTTGTCATGAAAGGGTGCACATGGTCTGCAACAATGCTCAGGTAGGTGGTACATGTCAAAGTAACATCCACATGAATGGCAGGACCCAAGGTTTCCCAGTAGAACATTGCCCAAAGCATCACACTTCCTCTGCCGGCTTGCCACCTTAGCCATCCATGTGAAACGGAAAAGGAAAAGGAAACGCACTTGGCCATCCATTTGAAAAGGAAATTAGATTCATCAGACCAGGCCACCTTCTTCCATTGCTCCGTGGTCCAGTTCTGATCCTCACATGCCCATTGTAGGTGCTTTTGGCAGTGGACAGGGGTCAGCATGGGCACAGCCCCATATGGAACAAACTGCGATGCACTGTGTTCTGACACCTTTCTATCAGTACCAGAATTAACTTTTTCAGCAATTTGAGCTACAGCAGCTCGTCTGTTGGATCGGACCACACGGGCCAGCCTTCGCTCCCTATGTGCATCAATGAGCCTTGGCCGCCCATGACCCTGTCGCCAGTTCACCGCTTTTCCTTCCTTGTACCACTTTTGATAGGTACTGACCACTGCAGACCGGGAACACCCTACAAGGGCTGCGGTTTTGGAGATGCGCTGTCCTAGTCGTCTACAATTTGGTCCTTGTCAAAGTTGCTCAGATCCTTATGCTTGCCCATGTTCCCTGATTCTAACACATCAACTTTGAGGACAGAATGTTCACTTGAGGACAGAATGTTCATATCCCACCCACTGACAGGTGCCATGATAACGAGATTATCAGTGTTATTCACTTCACCTGTCAGTGGTCCTAATGTTATGGCTGATCAGTGTATAATATATATACAATTCCGGAAAAAATGAAGAGACCACTGCACCTTTTTCTTTCCTTTCCAAAAAAGTCGAAAAGGACGGTTGTGAGTGAGGAACAGAAGGGTTAAAATTAAGAGACCACTGCACATTGAATGCTCCTGTTCCTCACTTAAAACTTTCCTTTTCAACTTTTTTGGAAAGGAAAGAAAAATGTGCAGTGGTCTCTTATTTTTTTTCCAGAGCTGTATGTATATATATATATATATATATATATATATATATATATACAGTGGATATAAAAAGTCTACACACCCCTGTTAAAATGCCAGGTTTTTGTGATGTAAAAGA
Organism: Esox masquinongy; assembly: GCA_016801175.1. Lineage (NCBI taxonomy): Eukaryota > Metazoa > Chordata > Actinopteri > Esociformes > Esocidae > Esox > Esox masquinongy. The sequence goes on along the minus strand of JACXGI010003212.1, from coordinate 7,256 downwards.
ATGAGACAAAGATAAATCATGTCAGAACTTTTTCCACTTTTAATGTGACCTATAATGTGAACAATTCAATTGAAAAACAAACTGAAATCTTCGAGGGGGAAAAATGAAAATGAAATGAAAGAGGAACAGAAGCGTTCAATGTGCAGTGGTCTCTTATAGCATATATATATATATGCTGTATATACTGTAGGACTACTGCGTTACCTGAATCCCACATGAAATATCGGAGGAGCATTCGACATGATGGAGAAGACTGTTTCATCGTCGGAGAAACCATCACAGCAGTCCTGAGTGGCTCTGAGTTTAATTTTTCGGTCACTCCCATAAACCATCCTAACAACACAACAAACACACTTTGTCTCAGGGTAAACATTTTTAAATGAGCGTAAATGCATACTTGGAGGAAAGGTGCATTCGTGAGCACTGAGTACATATCTGTGGTGTCAGTACTGTTGAGGGTTCACCTGTGCCTGTGCCAGTGGTGAAGTCAGAGGAGGGTCCGCTGTCAGGCAGTGTGTCCCCTCTCTGACGCCTTTCCCACGCGTAGCCCTTCTCCAAGGACTGATCCTGCCAGCCACACATGTCTGGGTTCTCAAAGTCACACACCATCTCCCTCCCTTCGTAGCCTGGAGTTTCCCACAAACACAACAGACAATACAGGCAGGCTGGTGTCTTATGAAAAACGAAAGCTAGCATTGTAATTTATTCGTCCCTTATATTTATCTTTATATGTTATTGTTGGTAACTGGTATAGCTTAAACAAATAAACAAAAAGACAGTGTTTCTGTAAGATTGGTATTTAGTAGGAAAACATATCAGTGGAATTCCTAATTGAGTTATTTGTCTGTCTCAGTCAGAGTCAGTGGAGTCTTACCACAGTTCTTCTCATCGCTGCAGTCTGTGCAGTCACAGAAAAAGTCACACTTCAGCTCTGGGGCCTGGCAAGCATGCCTCTGTGAGCCAATCACTGCAAAACATCAGTCTCATTGTTGAAGAAACTAAGAAACTATTTACACAGCAGAATGTTTTTTTTTTCTGTGCATCAATGCCCCATAAGGATCTTCCTATCTTTCCCTGAGTATGTGCAGTAATTCTCAAGGACTAAGTCTGCACTTAACCCCTCCTTATCAGAAAGCTTTACAATCAAAGATTCCTGAGGCTGCTAATGTTAGCAAGCTCAAAGGCCATACAATTCAGGAAATCTGGGTCGCAAGGAAGACGTTATTCACCCCAAGGTCTCTGATAGCAGGTGTTAGAGAATGAATGCCATCTCAGCCATCTGGAGTTCACTGGTATGGTGTCCGAAGCAAATCAACTCAATCTCAACTCCAACCCGCCATTGTCATCAGATCAATTCAGTATCCAGTATTTTATCATGTTTTTGTTTGCTTTTGCAAAACATTCCTTCATTCTAAGGTGTTCTGTCATGTGGGTCTTGAAACATTCATGTATCACATCTGCTTATACTAACTCCCTCAAATGATTAATTAAATCATTCCTTTTTTAATGAACTATTTCATCCCATGTGGGGGGTTCTATAAATTGATTATACTTTTGTACAGTACATACTTTTCCATACACATTTGTTTTTTTTCACACATTTTCCAAAGATTAGTCTTTTATCATTATTATTTGTTATAGTATCTGCTGTGTCCCAACTGGAGGATAAAATAGGAATTTAAAACAACTCTGCATTGCTTAATCAATATCAATATTCAATCTATTTACTGTAATAATAATTAATTATATACCTACCAATTACTTTTATTATCACACTGCTGGCTCAGGCAGGAAGTACTCACCAACATCTACACCCTGAGCGGAGACTGCACTCACTGGCCAAAAGCCATGATTGCGCTTGCAGGTACCCAAACAGGTACCCAAAAGAAGTCGCTAGAGCAAGATAGGCAACTCTGTCTGATACCAACCCAACCAAACCCAGATGGTGGTGAGCCAATTTAAATTAGCCATATTGGAGGTACATAATGATTTTTAAGTAGAAACCTGGCTGAGATTTACTATCATAATTCTATTCAGGTCATCAGGAGGAATATGCCATTTAAAAACACTTGGCAAACATTCTATTTATGCAAGTGGATACAAATTCCATACTAGCACAAAACATTTTAAAGACATTTTGCTCTGTTGGTTGTGAACATTAGATTTATATCACTTTACACAACACAGTTACTAACTGATACATGTACTTGTAGTAAAATAATTTACTACTATAGAATTGAGATGGTCCAGATACGAAGAGGTTAAGAAAGAGGATTTGTGTATGGAGGTCTATGAGTCTGTCAAATTGAGGCTTATTTCATCAAATGAACATTTGTAATGTTTTAGGTTTTTACAAACTGATATATATGTATATTGATATATGTTGAAGGATGTGCATGCCAACCATTTGATAAAAAATGACATTATTATGGAAGTTACAGTTATCAGCCTTCATATAGAAAATCGGATCACATCAGGGAGAATGTGTTCACTTCCGCTAACCAGAAACCTTTTCTTATGCATCCAGTTCATCACAATATGCTATATTTGCACAGGCAGACACATTCTGATCTTTTATACTGATTGGCATTTTTATTAAATCAGTCAGCTCTGAAAATAAGCTGATTGGTGATTGGAAAAGTAATAACGGGAATTGGCCTACTTGTGTGAACAAAGCTTAGTCATCTGTCCACTATTAAATGAACCCCCTTAATTACTTACACAATAAAGATCTGTTTTTGTGGTGGATCTGTCACTTGTTTTCCCTTGTTGTTTGGACAGTCAGTTCAATAAAGAAATTGACTTAATTTAGTGAATAATTGCACCTAGTCAAACACTACCATGAAGACTACAGTGTCAGTGTTCTTACCCCAGTGGAAGGTCAATATTAGAACCAGGTCTAATAATTGTCTGTGTAATCCCATGTTGGAGCTGTGGATAAGGTCTGCACACCTTCTAACCACTTAAGAGACCGTGACGTCCCCTGCTCTACTCCCTCTCACACTGACAGATAACAGCTGGACTTTAATCCACTTGCGTACATCGGTCTGCCTTTAGTCATAAAACAGCAAATCGTACAACACGACCGGGACATGGCACAGTACTTAATATTATTTTAAACACATTTATCTTTGCTCTTGAATTTACCTTGTGTAAACAGAATACTGTATATTATTTAGATACATAATTTAAATCAGCTGTGACCCATACTGGCATATTTTGTGCCTAAACATGTTGCGTATTCTTGCAGAATACTGTCTCTAAACATAATGTGATGGGAGTGTGACAGCTCGTACATGTCTGACCTGGATTGGTCCAGCTGCATAGTAACTGGATGAAAACATCAGAAGTGAATGCATTTCAGTTCACCAAGTTCATGTCACCTTATCTGATACCCACATATATAGTTATGCATGTACAGATGATCCACAATTTGAAGTTTAATAGCTGCCAAAACAGTATGAACTTTACAGTGAAAAGATAGACAGATAAAAAAAAGTATCCGGACATTTGGAAAGATAGGGCGTTTTATTTCCCCTGTGTTGCAGCACATTGCTCAACTTGATAACAGTTTTATGACTCCATGACCGGAGATGGAATTACATATTTACTCCTTTTCAGGTTCCGGTGTTATATGATAAATGTTCTTTAAAACAGGATTGGATGCTAATAAAGCATACATGACCATTCATTAAATCACTGTAAACATTTATTAGTTTTATGGTCAAACATAAAAATATTCCTGGAAACCAATGTTTTCCCTGTATGTTTCACTGAAACAAAATACAAAATAAAGCACGGTTGTTCTGGCTATCTTATCTAGATACTGCGTCAATCTTAGTTCCGGTTCCAGCATTGTACGAACAGGTCTTCATATCTCACATAACGTGAAGCCAATGAAGTTTTGTTGTGTTCTTTTAGCCCACACTCATTGACACAGGAAGTCCTGAACCCAAGTCCAAGCACAGAGCTGGCTCCAGTCTAGGTCAGTATCCCTCGTCAGCCCAGGTGATCTCGTAAGTAGGGTAACGCACCTTCAGCTTCTCTGTCGATACAGCGTGATTAGCTTTGCCAAAGCCCTGAAAATAACAAGAAGTCAATTGAGACTAGAAATTGGACGCTAGAAAATTAAGATTAATTTCATTATGCATAAATATCAGAATGACTCATTTTGGTGTGGGATTTGTGGATGAATTGTTATGTTCACAATGTTCTAAAAATGAATACACAACTAGAGCAAATGAATTCCTCTGATGTAACCAGAAAGTTCTGCTTTGTCTTACCATTGAGTAGCCATAGACATGGATCTTCTTTGACTGGCAGTCATGCTTAATCCTTCCTCCTCCAATACATTCACAGTCAAGTTGCCCTCCTTTCTCGAGCTCCTCTGCTACCTTGTCGTAGATATCAGCTGCAGTGACAACACAATCATTATTCAAGATGTCAGAACCTGTCTCTAGAATAATAATATATTCAAAATAAATCCTTTTAAAACTTTCAGTCAGGTTGACAGGTATTTAATCCAGGGGAGGACAATGTAATTTGTAACTGCTTAAATTCAAATATTGCTCTGTTTTCATTTATTTGCCTTTTATGAACCAGGTGGTTAAAATCCTGAATTTTGACTGAAAGCTGTGGTATATGAGATTATACACCACATGTATGAAATCAAATAACTTCTTGCCATTCAAAAGGCTTTTCTTCCCTTCTACTTTAACCCTGCTGAACTCTGTGAACCAGAGAACTCTATGAACTCTGTGACCCATCACTTACAATACCGCCCCCCCGCCCCGACTCTCTTGGGCTTTGTTGCACTACTCCCTTGCACTATTCTGACACTGCCTTGCTATGCCTGATAATGGAGGTTTTCAGTTGTTTTAGGTATGTGTCTACATCAGGAACCTCACCGCTGCTATCCCTGCATTTCAGTTGCACATACACCTTGTATATTCAATTTGCACATATAGAATTGCCATTGTGCCTGCATTTTTACCGTTGTTAGACACGCATGTCTACCTCGGGACCTCATCGCTGCTATCTCTGCATCTCGGGTGCACATGCTACCTTAAATACGTCACTCCTTCATTTGCCTCGTTTGCACATCTTGAATGCCATTTTGAAATTGCCGTTTGTACCCAAACAACTATTATCCCACTTGTAACATACACTATACCTAATAAAATTTCTGCCCTCCTCTATTAGCCGTATTGCACATTATAGTATTGCTTATCTACACATTCCACTGGTAATATACATATATATAACAAATAAAAATAATACATGTATATACTTGCCAAGCCCCTGCCAAGCTCTATTTGCACTTCCGGTTAGATGCTAACTGCATTTCGTTGTACTGTGCTTGTACTGTTCAATGACAATAAAGTTGAATCTAATCTAATAATACCAATAAGGCATCTCTGGGCTTTGTGGTTTAATGCCAATATGCCACGGCTAAGTGCCGTATCATGACACTTAGCAATGCGTCGTGCATATAAACTGTTCTTACTTTATGCCAGCGTGGTTCTGAATGCAGTAGTAAATGTGCACATTTACTTTGTGGCACTCAATGGTGCGGCACAATGAGTTCATGTTGGACCATACCATAACCGCAAGATACAGTGGCTCTATTCCATCTCTATGAAATGGCGCCACCCGGCTCCTATCGCTAGACTTGCAAGCTGCGTCACTGACAGCTTTGTAAGAATTGTACAGTAGCTAGCCTAGCCGTTATTATAAAATTGGACATTAATCATACATAGCCAATTACACAGGCATATCATACAGAGACAAACATTACCATTATCTTACCATGATATTCGGCCCAGGCATATCCACGTACAATATCTACGCTGGAGTCATCGCCTTCTTTACTGTGCACCCGAATCAGAACGTATTTGAACACTCCAGTCGGGTCGATATCTGCCTCTGGAATGCTCGCCATAAGGGCAGCAGCCTTCGTTTGAGTACACATTTTACCTTCAAATACTTTCACGAAATAAAACGTAATAAGCTGGGTCGAACAGATGATAATTCGTAAATTTAAAATACTAGCTAGACAATTCTTCCAGCGATCAATTAGTTCAGCTTCTACAGCGTCTTGTGAGCAACATTAAAGAAACACTTCCGGGTCACGAAAATTAGGAAAATTTCAAAATAAAGGAGGCCAACGAAGTACTTCAAAACTAATATAAATTGAATTTATTAATTGTTTAGCAATATGTAACTCTCAAAACATTGACAACAATTCATATTTGATCATATTTAAGAGTAATTTCAATAAAAAGTGGTTATTAAAACACGTTCCAAGGGCAAAATTCAGACAATGCCAATGACTGAATATGGAATACATATTGCCTCATAGCTCATAAACTATTGAATATTCCACAGAGAAAGCAATGTAGGAAATGTTCATCAGAGTGTGTAGAGTAAGACAAACCTGTGTAATCATGGAGAATGGTGTGCTACATCTAGCAACACAATATTTTCCACACCCTCGTTAGGCCCCAATGCAAAACACTATAATAGACTGTATATGTACAGTATCTCACAAAAGTGAGTACACCCCTCACATTTTTGTAAATATTTGATTATATCTTTTCATGTGACAACACTGAAGAAATGACACTTTGCTACAATGTAAAGTAGCGAGTGTACAGCTTGTATAACAGTGTAAATTTGCGGTCCCCTCAAAATAACTCAACACACTGCCATTAATGTCTAAACCGCTGGCAACAAAAGTGAGTACACCCCTAAGTGAAAATGTCCAAATTGGGCCCAATTAGCCATTTTCCCTCCCCGGTGTCATTATCGTTAGTGTTACAAGGTCTCAGGTGTGAATGGGGAGCAGGTGTGTTAAATTTGATGTCATCACTCTCACACTCCCTCATACTGGTCACTGGAAGTTCAACATGGCACCTCATGGCAAAGAACTTTCTGAGGATCTGAAAAAAAGAATTGTTGCTCTACATAAAGATGGCCTAGGCTATAAAAAGATTGCCAAGACCCTGAAACTGAGCTGCAGCACAGTGGCTAAGACCATACAGCGGTTTAACAGGATAGGTTCCACTCAGAACAGGCCTCGCCATGGTCGACCAAAGAAGTTGAGTGCACGTGCTCAGCGTCATATCCAGAGGTTGTCTTTGGGAAATAGACGTATGAGTGCTGCCAGCATTGCTGCAGAGGTTGAAGGGGTGGGGGGTCAGCCTGTCAGTGCTCAGACCATACGCTGCACACTGCATCAAATTGGTCTGCATGGC
>JACXGI010003211.1:45725-64088 GCA_016801175.1 Esox masquinongy | reverse complement strand
GTAGTGAGTCTGTTCCAATAGACTGATGTACAGTAGTGAGTCTGTTCCTATAGACTAATGCAGACTGTACGGTTGAATAATGTGCCCTTCTGTGGCATTGAGAAGTCTGGTGCATTTATGTAATGATGCCGATAGTTCACTCTCCCAGGGCAGGTTCAAACCACTTCCCATCAAACCAATTTCAGCATGTTGTCTGCAAGGTCATTCAAAGGCTGACAGTTTTAGCTTAATTTGGACGATGCCACCAGAAGGTAGATCCTGTTAACCCTTCTGAGCAAAGGGAGCATCTTCACAAAGATTCCGGTTTAACAGAACACAGGCAAAAAAACGCACACAAAGGCCAGTTCAGACCCTTCTTCTTTACTTGTTGTTGCACTGTGGAATCAATGGTTTACCTTGTTAGGAAAACGCTGATTCACCATTCTACCACCTAGGAGAGAATTACCAGCCCTTCCCATGATTAAGCTCCAAGCTGAGCAGTTTTGTGTTGCATCTCGTCTGAACTCAGATAGCACAACCTTGTAATCAGGGATTTTTGTGGTTGGATTATAGGCCAGGAGGACATTGGAGGACATGTTTGTCGATGGTGTCTCAGGATGCGTGGGCAGCCAGAGACTCAGTCAGTAGGACAACCCCACCAGAAAGGTTTTTTTCCTGAACTGGGTAAAACTGAGAAAACAAACAAATGTCCCTGGGTGTGGGAATAGAGAAACTATGACGGTATGCTCACATTAGGTACCAGGCCCCACTGCCTTTCTGAACGCCAACAGCAACAGGGAACATGAAGTCCATGTAGATTTTCTTTTGAATCAGATTGATAAAAGCTGCTTTGTGGCGAAGTGTTTGCAATAAGGCACTGCGTAGCCACCAGCTTACTTCAAAAAGGAAAATATACAGGAAAATTAGAAGGCTTGTGGACAGTAGCTAGGTGCGAGTCACATCGGGCTCGCATCAAGTCCACTTTACCAGGAACGCTTACTCCAGAACAGCCTTTGCAATGCTAATGCCAGCTCTCTGGGAAGGCTTTAATTCCTGAGTTGGCGTCAGTGTTCGGCGGTCTGTAGGCCCATAGCATAAACGTTGTTGCTCCAACCATTGTTTTAGTGATCCCCGTCAGTCCTTGTGTCCTCCAGGAGTCGTCACCAAAAGTCTTTCACTAGCGGGTGGGACTACCCAATCCATTTCAAAGATCCCAATTTATAGCACTTATAGTAGCCAGACTTATGCTATGGTTTTAGAAACAAAGCAATAATTCAGCTCTGTAGTCTGCATCTGGATCCCTGTTAGCCATGCCGGTGGGAGGAGTGTGAACACTGCTGAGTCAGGACATGGTTGATGTCTCTCTGTGTTGTCATGCCCAGGGGAGTCGTGTCATTGCTATTATATATTTTACATTTTAGTCATTTAGCAGTTGCTGAGCAACTCACAACAGCAATTAGAGTAACTGCTCAAGGGCACATTGACAGATTCTGCACCTCGTGTGCAAATGTACAGTTTCTTGCCCACCTCTGTAAACTCTTTCTGACCCTACTTGTCTCTACTGGTATGTAGTGGTCTGTACTGGTCCCCATTGGTCTCCACTGGTCTCTACTGGTCTGCATTGGTTATTACTGCTCTCTACTCAGGACAGACCAACCTTGCGTAGCTAATGCACGGAAACCAAAAGGGAACCTTTTCTATGGAAACCAAAGACAGAGGCTGGTGCACATGGCCACACTGGCGTCCCACCACAAGGGGGATTCGGATGTTGCCATGGTTGTCTCTGCATTCTCCATCTGTCAGCTGTCTTTGTTCATCTCAAACCCCAATAGGAAGTCATTGGGGACAGTAAGAATCTGGACACAGACCAAGAGGAAGTTGTGTGTCCACAATACGTCCCAATCCAGCTTTACAGCAGACTCAGAACCAGACAAGAGATTAGATAACATCCCTTACACGGACAGACAGGATTAAAGCCTTCATCTTATACTAATCCTGTGTTCATGTTTGATTTCCATTAACATTTTACTTCAACCCACAAAGACATTTTCTGAAGTAGGAAATATGACACTTTGTAAAAACCATGGCGACCAATAACAAGGCAGCAGCAAGCATTTTGTAAATACAGGATCTCATCATTGTGTCAGTGGTTCCAAGATGTTACCGGGGCAAACAAGACTCAGATTACCACGTTACCACGAGTTTCACCACTCTAAATATAACCATGAGATATGATGTGAACATTGGCCTGTTATACTGGCATAGTGTCAGTAGGAGCGTCCTCACATATTTTGGGTGCGGACATAGTTTTGGTAAAGAACACAATGGTACCTCACCCAAAAACTCGACCCTCTCTCAGAAGTGCCTCGTCAACCTCAGACGGCTGGAGGAACTAGGAGCGTTCCAGCGGGCCATCGCAAATTCCAACAGTTTCACGATTGGGAGGGTCCTCTCCGGGTGACCTAGCGACCGTTCACTGCATCTTCACGTCATAGTGTGCCTCTCCGTACCGTGGTGAGGTCACAGCCTAACAGCCCAGTCCTGCCCTCCGCGAGAGCCGTCATGGACCTCAGCCACCCAGGTCCTTCGGACATTCGCCTTGCTTCTAGCAGACAGAGTTGGTTCAGAAGTGGGAAGGAGAGACTGAAAAATAGCCCCCCCCCCCACCCGCCACCCGCCAACCCCCCACCCCCCCTGGCCGTCAGACGAGCCCAGGTGTGAGCACAAATTTAGTCCGTTACATGTACTTGGTGCACAGCTGTCGATGAAAGCTAAATCTGCTAAACGACCCAAAATATAATAATTATATAAAGTCTTACGAAAAGATGAGTGTTGTGTGACAGTGGAGGGCTCTGAGTATAAGCCAGGTTGTCACTGATAAGAATTGGTTCCTATTTGACTGGAGTGGTGAAATAAAGGTCCAATTAAAAGCGCATTTGGAAAAAGTTCTGGCACAGGTTTCCTCGGTGACAGACTCGGTAAGTGCTCTCCCCCTTGCTCCCTTAATGTCCCGGTACGGTTGTGTTGAGTGATTCGCCTCGGCCTCAAACTGTTTCCTGCTCCAGCTGTCCGGCCTGTCTGCATACATCAGACAGAACACTAAAACAATTACTGTGTTATCTGCTCTCCCGGGGGGGGACGGGGCCCCACTTCATTACCACCACATTAGAGGGAAATACGCCACGGTCTACCCTGGACAGACGTCTGAGTCCCTGGGTAACATTAACTGCCAGTACCCCAGTACCGCCACAGGCAGAGGCAGAAGGCAGCTAGGTACTCTATTACCCACAATTCTCTCTCTATGTCTGTCTGTCTCTGTCTGCCTTTAAGGGAGATGTTAAGGAAGTGCACTACGGCCCGTTCATTACCGTTCTGTCCTTGATTTTTCACCCAGACCCCCGCAAACATCGCAGATAGTGATGATTGTATCTGTTGCAATACCTCCATATTGAAGCAGACACCGACGTGATGTCTCAATAGAACGCTTGGCCGCACAAAACTGTCGGCGTGTGGTTCCTGGTAACAGATTCTTCAAGCGTACAGAAATCTGTCATGGGAATGCGACAGCGTTCTTTCACGTGAAATTCTGTTATTTTGTTTTCGGTGGATGGTGTTGGAAAAGGTGGTCTCTCGCTCCACTGCAAAAATCTCCCTTAAGTCTCCAATTTGGATGAGATCTGGTGTTCCCCCGTCTCGCAGACACACACACTCTACCTACAGTCAATCTCCATAAAGGCTTCATCTCCTCACGTCTCCTTAGTAAGACAGGGAGATTGAGGTGCCTAGTGGAGGATGTTGACGGTTTTGATGACAGGACAGTAGGTGTTTAATCCATCCACACTCCAGGTGGTTATCGTGACTGGTGCAACGCTCAGGTCTAACAACGCATTGTTGGACTCCATAAACCTCCGTAAAGGTTCACAAGCAGGAAAAAGACATTGTTTATTGGGTGTCCTTCAGTTTATTAACTCCCCCGCCCCATCCCCCATCTGTATCACACCTGATCTGCATGTGAAGTGTTGATCAGGCTGAATGTGACACAACACTAACACCCCGATCCCCCTCTCCCCCCCCCCTCTCCATCTCCTGCTCTGTAGACCATGCTGACAGCCATCTCCATGAGTGCCATCGCTACCAACGGAGTGGTACCAGGTGGGTCAGGATCTGTTGGAATGCAGCGTGACTATTGACACAACTTCTCCACCCAAAGAGCTTGTTTTGGCTAAAAAGAATGGAAAAAAAACATCTGTGCCGTAGTCCTGGCAACAGATAGGAGCCACGCAAAGTGTCCTCTGCCTCCACTTGGACCATAAACATCTATATTTACTTGATCAGAGGTGGTAGCTAGTAATCACGTCTCATTCTGGCTTAATCGAGGCCTGATTATCTCATAGAGCACAGGTGACAGGAAGTAACAGGCTTGAGCTGTGGAAGACTAACAATGGAGCCACCATTTTGGGGTTTAAATCTGGGTCACGTTCATTAGGCTGCAGAAAAATCTGAAAATTAACTGAAATTAAATGCAATACAGTGATTTTGTTTTTTACATAAAATGTAATTTGAAGGCATGTCATTGAAAGTGTGTGTGTGTGTGTGTATTGGTTGCGTGTAGCTGGAGGATCGTACTACATGATTTCTCGGTCTCTGGGGCCTGAGTTTGGGGGCGCCGTGGGCATATGTTTCTACCTGGGGACAACATTCGCCGGGGCCATGTATATCCTGGGGTCCATCGAACTCTTACTGGTAAGACCCCGGCTTCAAAATACCTCTCCTTCTCTCCGTCAATTTCTCTCTCTGTCTATCTCTTTGTTTCTCTGTCTTTCTAGCTCTTTGTCCTTTTTGCCTCTCTTTCTCTTTCTGTCCCTCTCTCTGTCAGTCGGTCCACCTTTCTCTCACCTTCTCTCTCTGTCAGTCTCTATGTCTTTCTCCCTCTCTTTCTGTGTTTGTCAGTATTTCTTTCCCACTGATTTGGTGTATTTGATAGTCTGTGTGTCTGTCTCTTTTTCTTTTTCGTCTCTCCTTCTGCCCCCCCCCCACACTGCCTGTGTGAATGTCATCCCGTCCCTCGTAATCTGTCCGTCTGTCTTTTTAACCTGCTTTCATTCTATTTCCTCCTATTATTCTCCAAGATGAATTCTAATAAGTAGATCTTTCATCTTTTTTCCAACCCTTCCCCCTCCTCTTTTTTTCAACACTGGTTCTTCCACTGGCTGAAGATCCTCTCACTTGGTTTGAGAGCTGGGTAATTATATAAATTCTGCGTTAGGAAGAGATCAAGCCATTGGCTGAATAATGAGAAAATTTGTTGAAACTGACGCAACTTTGGTCCATGATATTAACACACATGGGGTGCATCTCATTTATACCTTCTTGATTACTAGATCAGACAATCTACTCCCACACACTTTAGCAAGAAAACGAGGAGAAAGGATTGCCAGGATTCGAGGAAATACAATTGAGATTATCTCCATTTAGATTTTCCCCCAGATTGCATCGACGAGATCTGTACATTTGTATGGAGCCTAAAGATTAATTCTGTCTTCTGGGTTAAAACTGTCTTAGTTTCCGCTGTGGAATAACAATCCCCTGGGAATTGTAAAATTAGGATCTGAGGAGTCTGCTTTGAATATGATTCATCCCTCCACAGAAGCACAAAAAGCTTTTTTTAGAAACATGAACGGTTCTCATCAAAGCTTTAGTCTTAGTTGTACAGTGCTTCAGAGGAGAACTAATCCTCTGTAGTTTATTGGATGTCCTTGGGTTTGATTACCCGATCCGCTTGCTGTGTACATAACATACATGACTTGAAGTTACGTAAGATAAAAGCAACCGCTAATCAGCATACAGTATATATTTAAAGACTCTTCTTTTTCTTCGGATTGCTATTATTACTGATAGTACTATTGTCGCTTTATTAAAGAGGCAAAAGCACAGCAAAATCCCTGTACTATATTACGTATTATTAACTGGTTTCTTTGAATCCTGAATGGTGATTGGCTGATAGCCGTGGTATATGAGACCGTTTACCATGGATGTTACACCGCAGCACTTTTGCTACTCTAATTGTATTAGGAACCAGTTTATATTGCAATAAGATGCGAGGGTTCTGGTATATGGCCAACATACCATGGCTAAGAGCTGTTCTTAGGCACAACACATTGTGAAGTCCTTATAAAACATATCTATATCTGTTGAGAGATAATGATGGGCCAATGAGAGGTTTTATCATTTCATTAACAGAGAGGCTATTTTTCTGATACGATATTGAAGTATATATCTTCAAGACTAAATGGGAGAGTCAGTCTCTTTTCTGAATCTGTCTTTGTGTTTCTTTATTTGATCACATCACTCTTTTTTACTTCCTCTCAGTCTATATTTCCCTCTTTTTGGCAAGACTTGGGAAATATACATTTTGCAAAAGGCAGGAGGTCTAATTATGTTTTCATCTATTTATCTGTCTCTGTCATTTCCCCTCTGCTACAGGCTTGTGACTTTCTCCTCTGCTGTGACCTTGACAGTCCTGTCACTGTCTGGTCTCTCTCAGCCGTTGTCCCTATACTGTGTTATTCTAACAGGCTTATTTTAAGTTTTGACAGTTATCTACTTTTCAGAGTCAAAGAAACTTGTGGATACCATCTGACTACCTGATGAAGCTGGCTGAGAGAATGCCAACAGTGTGTAAAGCCGTGATCAAAGCACACAGTGGCTATTTTGAAGAATCTGGAATATACATGTATTATTATTATTACTACATGATTCCATATTTGTTGTTTCATAATTTTGATGTCTTTACTATTTTTCTACAATGTGTAAAATAGTTAAACTAAAGAATTACGCTTGAATGAGTAAGTGTGTCCAAACTTTTGACTGGTACTGTACATACACCGATCAGCCATAACATTGTGACCACCTGCCTAATTTTGTGTAGGTCCCCCTTTTGCCGCCAAAACAGCCCTGACCCGTCGAGGCATGGACTCCACTAGACCTCTGAAGTTTTGCTTTGGTGTCTGGCACCAAGACGTTAGCAGCAGATACTTTAAGTTTTGTGAATTGTGAGTTGGGGCCTCCATGGATCGGACTTGTTTGTCCAGCACATCCCACAGATGCTCGACTGGATCGAGATCTGGGGAATTTGGAGGCCAAGTCGACACACCTTGAACTCGTTTTTGTGTTTCTCAAACCATTCCTGAACAATTTTTGCTTTGTAGCAAGGCACGTTATCCTGCTGAAAGAGGCCAATGTCATCAGGGAATACCGTTGCCATTAAAGGGTGCACATGGTCTGCAACAATGCTTAGGTAGGTGGTATGTGTCAAAGTAACATCCACATGAATGGCAGGACCCAAGGTTTTCCAGCAGAACATTGCCCAAAGCATCACACTGCCTCTGCCGGCTTGCCTTCTTCCCATAGTGCATCCTGGTGCCATGTTTTCTCCAGGTAAGCGACTCACACGCACCCGGCCATCCAGGTGATGTAAAAGGAAACGTGATTCATCAGACCAGGCCACCTTCTGCCATTGCTCCGTGGTCCAGTTCTGATGCTCACATGCCCATTGTAGGCACTTTCGGCAGTGGACAGGGGTCAGCATGGGCACCCAGACTGGTCTGCAGCTACGCAGCCCCATACGCAGCAAACTGTGATGCACTGTGTGTTCTGACATCTTTCTATCAGTACCAGCATTAACTTTTTCAGCAATTTGAGCTAGAGTAGCTCGTCTGTTGGATCGGACCACACGGGCCAGTCTTTGCTCCCCACGTGCATCAATGACTCTTGGCCACCCATGACCCTGTCGCCGGTTTACTGCTTTTCCTTCCTTGGACCACTTTCGATAGGTACTGACCACTGCAGACTGGGAACACCCCACAAGGGCTGCAGTTTTGGAGATGCTCTGACCCAGTCATCTAGCCATCACAATTTGGCCCTTGCCAAAGTCGCTCAGATCCTTATGCTTGCCAATTTTTCCTGCTTCTAACACATCAACTTTGAGGACAGAATGTTCACTTGCTGCCTAATATATCCCACCCACTGACAGGTGCCATGATAAGATTATCAGTGTTGTTCACTTCACCTGTCAGTGGTCATAATGTTATGGCTGATCGGTGTATGTGTATATACAGCTCCGGAAAAAATTAAGAGACCACTGCACCTTTTTCTTTCCTTTCATAAAAAGTCGAAAAGGAAGGTTTTGAGTGAGGAACAGAAGGGTTAAAATTAAGAGACCACTGCAAATTGAACACTTCTGTTCCTCAATCAAAACTTTCCTTTTCAACTTTTTTGGAAAGGAAAGAAAAATGTGCAGTGGTCTCTTAATTTTTTCCAGAGCTGTATGTGGTGTATAGATACAGTATATAGATATACGCTGATGAAAATTTTCATTAATTTATAGATTTATTTTACAATTGATAAAAAAACAGTTTTGCTGTCATTTTGCCCACAATCCCCATTTAAAAATTATTCAGACTCATTTGATTGCTAAAGGGTCTGAATACATAAGATATTTCTGAATCAAAGAAAGTGTTTTTTCTTTGTCATTATGGGGTATTATGTATAGATAAAAAGCTGGCACTTTATAAAATAAATTAACTAACGTAACTAAAGATAGTGATTGCTAAAACTAAATCTGTAACACAACAAGAACAGGAGAAAGTGAAGGGTCTGAATATTATCCAATGGCACTGTATATAATTAAGGCCTTATTCATATAATTGAGGCCATTTAGCAAGGATAATATGTTACGAACAGAGCCATATTGCCAGCCGTCTTGGTTTAAGATTCCAGCAATGCACACAGTGTCGACGCCAGGAGCTCCATAATTCCATCCGAAACAATTGTTTTGACATCCAATCTCAATCCGAGTCATGCAATTCGAAACTATAATCCCTCTTTGCCTTCCCCCTCCCTCCCCCCTCTTTCTCTATCTCTCTCTCTCCACCCATTCTTTTCTCTCCCCCCCCCCCCCCCCGCCACTCGTGACCCTCCTCCTAACCCCACATGCTCCCAGATCTACATTGTGCCCAAGGCGGCCATCTTTAAGATGGAGGGTCTGGAGGGGCCTGAAGCGGAGGCGGCTCTGCTGAACAATATGCGCGTGTACGGCACCCTGGTCCTGACCTTCATGGCCACCGTGGTGTTCGTGGGGGTTAAGTACGTCAACAAGCTGGCTCTCGTCTTCCTGGCCTGCGTCATCCTGTCTATCCTGGCCGTGTACGCTGGAGTCATCAAGACCGCCATTGACCCGCCTGACTTCCCGTAAGGAACCCACCCTGCTTCTTTACACATTGCACATTTCTTACGCTAAAAGGCATTCCCAGTGAAAACAGCGGGGGGGGGGGTAAAAGTGGAATGTGTCTGTGATTTTAAAACGTACTCATTTTTCGTGTACTGCTCAGTGTGCAAGCGGTTCCAAACTGATGTGTCAAAACTCCGAACTAATTTCCAAAATCTGGGAATTCTGGAACTAATACCGCTCGTAATGTCACGGCAGACGTTGGTTGACAACAGAGCCACGGTTCATGAGAGACCCAATTTCGTTCACATTATGTTCGCTGTCTGTCCACGGGCGATTATTTCACATGTAAATGATTTATCCTTTCCTGTTTGGCCGATGTAGGGGTTTGGGGCTTGAGACATGTTGCCTGGGTTCCCATCTCAGTCAGTCACACTGACAGTGTCACCCCTCGCTGTGCAGAGTCTGCATGCTGGGGAACCGCCCGCTGATCTCCAAAGGGTTCGACGTGTGTGCCAAAACCCTGGAGACTGGCAACGGCACCGTCACCACCAAGCTGTGGAGGATCTTCTGCAACTCCCCCTTCCTCAACGCCACCTGTGACGAGTACTTTGTCAACAATAACGTGTCCTACATCCAGGGCATCCCAGGGGTGATGAGTGGCATCCTTAAAGGTGACCGGATACCTGTGGACAGAGTTAGCTACCGGCCCTCTGTGGCTCGTTGAGCAGTGGCGCTTCCACTCTCAGGGTTTGACGGCTTTTCCGCTGTCACCCAGACAAGACATTAAAGCACGCTTGACTAAGACGCTTGTAGGACATACCCGTGTGGCAAGGTGTTCACGCACATCTTCCTCTTAACACACAGATAATCTGTTCGGGACCTACCTGGAGAAAGGAGATCTGGTGGCCAAGAAGGGAGTTGCTACTGTCGAGGGCCCGGATGACCCTCTGACCAACTCAAACCGCTACGTCCTGGCCGACATCACCAGCTTCTTCACCCTGCTGGTCGGCATCTACTTTCCCTCGGTCACAGGTCAGTTGAGAAACAGGAAGAAATCACTGAGGGGCTTAAGAAGTATTTTCCCAAAATTTCTTGCATCCACAAAGCGTTTACAACAGGATCGGAATGAAATAGTATCATGGGTAAATTGTGAATGACTCCTCTACCAACAATACTGAGTCATTGTTAATAGTTTCTGGTTCAGTAAGTCAGTAAGTTTCTAGGTAGAGTCAGTCGGCAGTCGCTGTCGAACCACTGTTGAAAAAATGTATCTGCAGTCATGTTTTTTTTTAGCCTGAAGCAGTTGATTATCCTACAAAAGATTCCTTTTGTTGTGATGTCAAGTTGTGGTAAAGGAGGATAGCACTCACTCCCAATTTTGTATGACCTTTGTTTTGAAGGGCACCGCCAATGGGTAGGGTTAATATTGTGTGTCCAAGAGATTGTTCCATAGTGACCTTTCTGTTTGCATGTCTCAGGGATCATGGCCGGATCCAACCGGTCTGGAGACCTGCGTGACGCCCAGAAGTCCATCCCCATCGGCACTATCGCAGCCATCACCACCACCTCGCTGGTGTGTATCCTTCCACTGCCCCCTTCTGGACTCAGTGGTTAGTGCACGCTACTTTGAGCTTTCTCTTATTTTTTTTAATTATTTTTTACCATTATGAGTGGTGCCCCCAGAAATTTTTCATAGGGTGGCCAGATGGGGCCACTGAAAATCTTGGCGTAGCACACCAAAACCAAAATCCATAACTGAATTTCAGGAATTCTGTTATGCTGTTGGAGTATTTAGGCTAGTTGAAAACCAAGTCAGTATGAGAGCTAAGGAATCTCATACTGATATACTTTGTTTTCTTATTTTACAGTTAATGTTACTAATTGTCTGATGTGCATGGAGCAATTACCGGTTCAGTTAACATTTTGCGTTCCACAACAATCCTGTTTTAATTTTTTATGTATTTGTATATACATGTGTTACGCAATTCATAATCAATAATGTCCATTTTTCATAATAGTTCATGTGAAAGAAAATAATATGCATTTGTTATTTTCTTTAACATGAACTATTATGAAAAATATATATTATTGATTTAAATAGAGTATTACCTAATGTAAAATATCAGATAGAAGCATATTATTCATACTCAGACTCATATTATGCATATGATGCTTCGTACTCAGAAGCATATTATGCATATGCGACTTGCATGGGGGGGCCAGCGATTGTATAAGGGTGCCCCCCGCCACACCCACCCCGGCCACCCCTTGGTGGTGCCACTGACCATTATTGTACCTGGTAAGTTTGCCAACAATGTATTCTTATTTACAGCAACGACCCGGGAGCGATGCTCTCCTTGTCGGCTCAGGGACGTGAGCCATGTTATTACATGGTATATGAACTGCTCCAGTGCATCAAACACTGTCTGGGTTGCCAGGCGTTCAAATGGAACATGGTCATTGAACACAACATGGTTCTATTTGAGGCCAACATGGTTCTATTTGAACACAACATGGTTCTATTTGAGGCCCTTGACACGCTGCAAGTTCCACTCACGTTGATTGACACAAGCGTTCTACCCCATTGAGAGATGAACGAAGAGGGAATATTTACCGTAGTCACACCGACACCTTTAAAAAAAAAGCTGAGAATCTATACCATTATTGTTAATTATTGGTTTCAAATCCAAACATTTCAAAAGAATTCAGTAAATCCTTACTCTTGCTGAGGGGAATTGGAGGAGCAGTACATGCATCAGCATCAGTGATGTATTTTAACTTTCAAGCTGATAGCCTCTATTAGGTAACTGCGCTACTTATTGACCCAGGGGCATTTCTATAGTTTTATTTATTTATCTCTAATTCATGCGACCATTCAAGAGCATAGCAGTGAGTCATGAATTGCAGTTAGTGTTGTCAAATCATTAAAATAATTAATCGCATAAAAGTCTGTAGTTTATCGCGATTAATCACAATTTAAGAATGTGTCCAAATTTGGTCCTAAATAAACAATTTTCTGTTTAAAAAGCAGTGCATTATGTTAAATACATATTGTGTTTTATTGTAAACTATGGACATTGGTTGATTTTATATGAAATAACAGCAGGAGCTGTCTTTTTCCTAGTTGGTCCATTAGAACTGGGTATGCCATGGCCCTTAAATGTCTTAAAATGTGTTTAGAATGGGGTTCGGGTAAGGGCCTGCAAAAAAGTAGCTTATTTCATAAGTGTTTTTGGCCACAGCCAAATACGTGCGTCTTTATTAAATGATTTCCAAATGTCGTAAGGTAGATTACTTCAATAGGCAAAGGCATAAGCTAGGCAAGGTAGCCAGAGATGTTTATCCACAGACATTAATCAGGATCAGATATGTAATTTATTTATGCTCAACATAGAAGTTGTTAGTTATGCGATTATTATGTTTTAGTGGAAATGCGACTGGCGTCGCACACACAGCGTCTAGGGATCAGTTTCAGAAAAGGGACAGAGGAGAGGCATGGCTGCTGGAACAGCGCAGATTGTGTCCTAACGTATGAGTACCATCGTGCTGTGACACCCCGTTCACACATGAATGGCATGCTGTCGTTGAAAGCGTAAGTGCTCCTTTAAACGGCAGGATTCACAGACAAGTGGCAAGCAAACATATACTGAAACGAGAAAAGGAACTAGGCAAACTAGTTCGGCCGGCCCGCGATTTGAAGGAATGGTGTTGCCCTCACTGGATTCGAACCAGGGTCTCCTATGTGACAGGCTGTGTCTTTAACCACTATGCCACTAAGCTATATGTGTGCAGTGTGTTTTGCATTGTTAAACCAATTAGTCAAAAATCCAGAGTTCTCTAAACTATTTCCCTACATTAGCTAACATCCAAACCAACAACAGGTATAACAGGGTTGATACACTACATTCAACGTATTAAATTAAAAAGAGATTACTGTAGGGACTGATTGGGACATACTACCTTGTCATAAAATTGCATCTCGACATTAGATCATTTTGTCATGCATTAACATCACGCCAAGTTTGAATATTTAGCTAGACACCATTAAGCATTGTGTAAAACTGAATAACGTTTCTTATTAAGTTTACTTCCACCACAAATAGCATCTCTATGAACTGTATGGCTTTTGCCACTGTCTGTTTTAACAGCTTATTAGCCAGTAATAGGCTTACTAGTATCTTCTTACTACTTGGAATAGTCATAAAAATTTAGCAATTGCTAGCAAGACTGAAGATGAACTTTACACTGCCAAAGCTATTTCATTTAATGGCACAACAACGTTAGTTTTCTTTCGTTCGTGAATGACATTGATACAATAACTATATCACATATAGGTGTGATAACTGACTTTTTCATCTAGTAAAAAGACGAGAGAATCGTGGAAACCCCTCCACTTTTACTGCACAAGGGGTTGTGGTCTATATTATCCCAAAAAGCATGCACAGATGTGTACTTCGAAAATCCACCAGAAATAGTCACAATATAACCATAAACAGTTTTATTTTAGGCTTAATATAATGTAGCTACTGAGGCTTATAGCCAGCAAAGTTTTTGTCTATCCTGAGCAAATCGAAAAGCATACTTTATTCTGCCTGAGGCAAGGATTGAACACCGGTTACCTCCATGGCAGTCCACGTCTCTAACCACTATGCTGTTTAAAAATGGGTAGACATTCAGTCAGTAAGTAACTCACTCACTCAGTAAGAGACATTCACTTTTCTTACGCAGTCCGGCAAAAAGCTAATGTGAAGCGGTCTCGACCACTCCAGCACAAGTCAAGTGCAAAGTAAAGGTACCCGTATAGTGTTGCAAATGAATAAGTGCAAATTAATAAGTGAGCTCCCGCTCAAGTCAAGCACTAACTATGGTTCTGAGGCTCAAAAACAGAAAAATGTGTTAACGACGACAAAGGAAATAACAGCGTTAAGCATTTTTAATTAATCGCATGCGTTAACGCGTTCATTTTGACAGCCCTATTTGCAATGTATCCAAACACACTCAACAACAACGCCACGTCACTTGCTCAAGCAGGTCAATGCAGCACCGTGGACGCACGTCGCTGGAATTGCGAAGATGCTGTGTTTCTGCGTGTCGCTTTGTCCCTTATGTCCATCGGTTTTCCTTAAAGTGACCTTACAGACATGTCCGCTGTGATCCTGTTCGGCGCCTGTATCGAAGGAATAGTACTAAGGGACAAGTAAGTAACAAAGTTGAAATTTCTGCAGTTGTTTAAATATTTCTTTCATGTTTTTCCAGTCAATTATAATTATTATTTATTTTTAATATTTCTTCAACATGGATCACATTTAAGGGAAGGCGTTGTAAAAAATAAAAATGTTTGCATCAGAAAACAACAAAGCTCTACTGAAGTAGCAGTCCACGAAGCCTCACAGGAATCAGTTTTCTGTCTTGTGGACTGACGCTCCCGTTTCTAATTGGCTGTGTGTCATGTCCATCAGGTTCGGGGAGGGCGTCAATGGCAACCTTGTCATTGGTACCTTGGCCTGGCCGTCCCCGTGGGTGATCGTGATTGGCTCCTTCTTCTCCACCTGTGGAGCGGGGCTTCAGAGCTTGACTGGCGCCCCCCGCCTCATGCAAGCCATCTCCCGGGACGGTGTTGTGCCCATCCTACGGGTCAGTCTCAGTCATCCTGTCAACATCTTGGACTATGTCATGTTGGTTTGTCAACATATCAGGTATAAAACATGTCGAGTACAAATCTTGAGAGACAGAAAATGTAATCAATTCCAGGTCCAACAGACCTCAGTGCAACGCACCTCAGTGAAGGCTCGTTTATACCTCATGCTGAAATGTATTTTTTTGTCCGCCCTGACACAGTACACATTCTGATTGTGTTATCGTTGGAAGTGGTACTAAAGTGTGTCTCTTCTTCATCCACTGTGTCCTAATTGTGACCAGACCCCCAGGCCCCTCTTTGAATGCTGATGATTCCACATATATTCTTTCAGAATAATTGATGGTGTTTGGTTCTAACATGTCAGTGTATCCTTCAGGTGTTTGGTTCTAACATGTCAGTGTATCCTGCAGGTGTTTGGTTCTAACACGTCAGTGTATCCTGCAAGTGTTTGGTTCTAACATGTCAGTGTGTCCTGCAGGTGTTTGGTTCTAACATGTCAGTGTGTCCTGCAGGTGTTTGGTTCTAACATGTCAGTGTATCCTGCAGGTGTTTGGCCATGGGAAGGCCAATGGAGAGCCCACCTGGGCCCTGCTGTTGACTGCTTGTATCTGTGAGACGGGGATCCTCATAGCCTCCCTGGATGCTGTTGCCCCCATCCTCTCCATGTGAGTGACAGACCAGGAGTTATTCCCAAACACAGGCCAGGATTTGTCCCCTATCACAGACCAGGAGTTTTTCCCTGTCACAGACCAGGGGTTTTTCCCTATCACAGACCAGGAGTTCTTCCCTATCACAGACCAGGAGTTCTTCCCTATCACAGACCAGGGGGTAATATCAGGTTGGCCAGGAATATCTCTGGTTCCTACAGTCATTATTGAGTTGGTCTGGTAAAAACGTGGGTCATATAGCCTCTAGAGAGTTGGCCAGGAAAAACTCTAGTTCATACAACCTACGACTAAGGCCTATATTTTTCCTTGTCAGATCATATGACTCTTGGAAAGCCCATTTAGTGTGTCTTTGGCGTAAAAATATGTGTAATTGTCCCTCTGAACATTAATTTGATCACATATACAGTAGGAATGCCAGTTTTCTTTATTTTGTTCTTAACAACCTACCTTCTTCCTGCCGATGACACGCAAACATCGGTCATCATTACTTTTGCTTGAAAATCAGAGATTAATTTTCTGTGCATGTCGATCACTGATTCCCATTTCTGAAAAAACACTAATGTTATTATGTCTGTAGGGCTTGGTTCCTCTTCTTCAGGTTCTTCCTGATGTGCTAGATGATATTATGTCTGAAGGTTTGGTTCCTCTTCTTCATGTTCTTCCTGATGTGCTAGATGATATTGTGTCTGAGTCTGAAGGCTTGGTTCCTGTTCTTCAGGTTTTTCCTGATGTGCTAGATGATATTGTGTCTGAGTCTGAAGGCTTGGTTCCTGTTCTTCAGGTTCTTCCTGATGTGCTACATGTTTGTCAACCTGGCCTGTGCCTTGCAGACCCTTCTGAGGACTCCTAACTGGAGGCCGCGCTTCAAGTTCTACCACTGGTGAGTCCCGAACAACCAATCAAATGAATGCCTTCTGAAAGATGATACAAAACCCGTGAATTTGGATGAGCGTGTGTGTGTGCATATGTGTGTGTGTGTGTGTGCTCAGGCATGCATATGTGTTTTTGTACACTGTTGCATTGATTATCTGCGACTGTACGTGTGTATCTAATCTCCGCTCTGTTCCGGCGTATTTACTACTCGCAGGGCCCTCTCCTTCCTGGGGATGAGTCTGTGTCTGTCACTCATGTTCATCTGTTCCTGGTTCTATGCCATCGTTGCCATGGTGATCGCCAGCAGTATCTACAAGTATATCGAGTTCCACGGGTGAGTGGAGCATGACCCCTGGAACTGATTGGATTTGCTGTGTGTGTGTGTGTGTGTGTGTGTTAGTGTGTGTGTGTGTTAGTGTGCGTGTGTGTTAGTGTGTGTGTGTATGTCTGTATGTATGTATGTATGTATGTGTGTGTCATATTACTGGGATGGATCACGAATCCTTCCAGCCATCATTCAAGCAGGCCAGGAGAAATGTAGGGTTTAGGGCTTCCATTGTTACTACACGTTTTGTGTAACGGCTTGTAGTCCTGAAGCGATGGTTTCCAGTGACAAGGCGAGCTGAGTTTCTAAACAGGGTTTGTCTGACATGGACTTAGCATTCAGTCCATGGGAGAAGCGGCGTGCGAGGGTGTTTAAAGGGTCGCCGTTCCGCTGACACAGACCGCACGGCCGAATCTGAGAGAAACAACCGCGTGACGCCGTTGTCGTTTGAAATTTATCTAAGAAGCACGGCGCCACTTATCGCGTCTGTGTCAAAGCGTTGGTTTGGACGGGATGTTTGTGTCTGGTTGTGTGACAGGGCGGAGAAAGAGTGGGGCGACGGAATACGAGGCATTTCTCTGAGCGCTGCCCGCTACGCTCTGATGAGGCTGGAGGAGGGGCCACCGCACACTAAGAACTGGAGGTAACACAGACACACACACACACACACACACACACACACACTTACACACCCAGTGTACACACACAGGGAAACCCACGCAATCAAATTAGCCATACAGGCAATTTCGTGTAATGTAATTGCCGTGGAAATAAAGGCCTGTCGGCGAATGTGGAGTGCTTTTATGTAATTAATTTCTGGCACTGACCGCTGTCATCTGACCGACTGTGATTGTTTCGCCAGACTCCTGATAACCTTAGTTCCCTCTCGTGCTCTCTTTCTCTCTTTTTTTATATTTTACTGTTTCCTACCTCACTCACCTCTACACTGTTCTGCCTTGTGACATTTCTTCCCTTTTCCATCGCTTAGATTTCTGCGCAACACTTTGCACACTTGGTTCAAAATGCCTCCCTGGTGTGACAGAATACACGTATTTGTATTGCCATAGCAACACGTTGAAACCCTTTGTCCTCTTCCTTCCTTCCCACTTTCTTTCCTTCCCACTTTCTTTCATCCTTCCTTACCTCCTTGCTTCTCCTCTTCCTTTCCTCCTGCCACCTCCTCTCCCCCCCCCCTCCAGGCCTCAGCTGCTGGTGTTGGTCAGTACGGACGCGGAGCAGACCGTGGAGCAACCTCGCCTGCTCTCGCTGACCAACCAGCTGAAAGCGGGCAAGGGGCTGACCATCGTTGGCACCGCGCTGGAGGGCACCTACCTAGAGAACCATCCCCAGGCCCAGCGGGCAGAACAGGTTAGACGCCCTGGGCCGATCCCATAGCACCTGGCCGTATGTGACACCGACAGAACCACTCCCCGATCTGGACCAAGTGGGACTGACTGCCCGGTGGCTCTCCGTAACCACATTCACACTTGCCAAGCGCTCACGTTGCAGTTGTCGCCACTGCCTGTGGTGCCCACGTACTGCTGCGGCGTTGGGTTCGAATCCAGCCCGCTGCTATTTCAACAAAAAAAACGAATATTCATACATTTATCTCCCTCTTCTCCCTCCTCTCTTCCTCCATTCGTCCCTTCCA
>JACXGI010003211.1:28315-45625 GCA_016801175.1 Esox masquinongy | reverse complement strand
GGGCGGCCTCATGCACAACACCGTGCTGGTCAGCTGGCCGCGGAACTGGAAGCAGTCTGACGACCACCAGACCTGGAGAGACTTCATTGGTGGGTTACTGAGGGGGTCAGCGTTGAAAGGTTGACTAGGTTTTTGTACGTAATTGCAGCATAATATTCTTTCCCCTCATACTGTTGAGCTCCTTGAGATGCATTTGTTTGTAAGAAGTGTGCTTGGTTGATTGACGGAGGCCAACGTAGAGGGGACTTATTCATGGAAGTTTTCGGCATTTTCGTTTCCATTAGAATTCTGGGTACTGTAAAATGACGAATGACATGTCCCAGAAAATAGGATACTAGGGGGGAAGTTGTAGACATACCAATAGAAAGAATCCTTGTATTCCTGTGTTTTTTGGTACATACGGCACTGGAGGTTCTCCATGAAGGATTTTTGATTTCTGATGCACTGGATGCACCCCCCCTTTGCCCTGTAGAGCTGGTAAGGGAGACGACTGCCGCCCATCTGGCCCTGCTGGTGCCTAAGAACATTGCTGCCTTCCCATCCAACGGGGAGCGCTTCTCCGAGGGTCACATTGACGTGTGGTGGATCGTCCATGACGGAGGCATGCTGATGCTGCTGCCCTTCCTTCTGCGCCAGCACAAGGTCGGCCACCCGCCACTCTCTCCCTCCCTGAGGCACAGGTCGAATTTCTCTGGGCCGTGTGTCATGTTCAAGTGTATATTTACGATGTGTGAAGGAGGCACGGGAAGTCTGGATTACTGTACGGCGGGTCGTAGATCAACAGGTTTCCATATAGTGAGGGGTGAGAAAGGTTTGGAAAGGTTTGCCACTTAGAAGGTTACCGGGGGACAGCTAGGGAAATGAGTGCAAGGGAACGTAACCTTAGTGATAAATTAATATAAATGTAAAATCTGTCTCCATATTGTAGTAAATACATGTTATCGTAAATGATCATATGTTGGAAGTCCTTAGTAAAGTTTAGCTACATCTCTTGTCACGAGTCTAACATTAAAAGGAGTGTTTCTGGATCCATCCAGACTGGTCAGAAACCCAGAACTCAGGGATGCCCACAATGACCGTAGTAATCTATATTCCAAAGTAATACAATTTATTCCAATCAAGTACTAAAGTTACAATACAAAATATAGTTACATACCATCCAGATTCAACGTCATCCCAACTGGTCAAAAAGTCTACTAAGTATACCATAAGACACACAATAGCACGAAGGTGTGCTAGGAGCTTCTGTTAACGATAGACTTCTAAATATGACTTCAACACAACGTGTTGGGAGGTCTCTTTAACGATGACAAACATTTAAATATGGCTACAACACAACGTGTTGGGAGGTCTCTTTAACGATGACAAACATTTAAATATGGCTACAACACAACGTGTTGGGATGTCTCTTTAACGAGGACAACTCAAATAACTTTTTGAAGACATGGCTTTTTATCCTAAAATCAGACATATATAAAACACTCCCCAAAATATTCATTAGCATTACTTTACCTTGGCAAACACAATGAACACAAAGGACAGGAACTGTCCCACTTAATCAGTGCAAAATTATCGAATGGACGGGGCGTTGCTGCCAGTTGTTGTCTGACACGCAACAAGGACAATCATTTCTACAATGTTCTTGTGAAGTCTGACCCATAACCTGTACAATACAATAAAGCATATCAGCCTATTCAGCCCTTTATGGGGAACAGGGAAAATCCAAACACTACAGATAAATGTCCACAACATCATGCATTTAGTTATCGTACACTCCAGTTTGCTCAGAGTTTCACACCTCTCCAGGTGAGCTCAGGAGGGTGGGGGCTGATGGCCCCCACCTGGTGTTCCAGATCTTTGGAGAAGCAAATGTCATGCAGGACCCCTGATCAACATCACCAAGGGTGTGTTGGAAACTTGGTGGGGCCGGACGCGCCTGTTTGTCGAATACACTTCCGCTCTCCCTCAGCAGACATCACTCATTATTACACTACAACCATGGTCTTCTTTACCGACAGGTGTGGAGGAAGTGCAAGATGCGCATCTTCACCGTAGCTCAGATGGACGACAACAGCATCCAGATGAAGAAAGACCTGACCACGTTCCTGTACCACCTGCGCATCGACGCCGAGGTTGAAGTCGTGGAAATGGTATGTCTCCAAGTCCATGACACGAAAAAAGCACATCGTCCAACACGTAGACTGACCTAAACCCCCCGAAACCCCTGTAAACAAGTGCCCCTACGACCTGACCTCTATCGCATGCTGCACTAAGCCAGGCCATCTCCTCTCCTAGCACGACAGCGACATCTCAGCCTACACCTATGAGAAGACTCTGGTGATGGAGCAACGCTCGCAGATCCTCAAGCAGATCAACCTGACCAAGACCGAGCGCGAGCGGGAGGTAGGTGGTTGCGTGCAGAAACAGAAGCGCGCTACAACAGCTGAACCTCAGAGGTTGTTCCTGGGATTTTCCGTACAGAAACAACCTGTGTGAAAAATCCCCCCCCGACCGTTTTGGCTCGAGTGCTTTTCGCTTTGCCTTCTCAGTACTCCAGCAGAGTTCCAGGAACCAGAATGGATGCATAACCAGTCGTAACCCGGCCAGACCGGTACGGTTTGGCTTGGGTCAGTAATGGAAAACGGCTGCGTCCTTCAGCCCCCATGTCTTCCTTCTGTAGATCCAGAGCATTACAGACTCATCCCGCGGATCAATCCGGCGTAAGAACCCGGCGGCAGTGACCACCCAGCTGAGTGTTACCGAGGAACAGCCAGGAGCGAGCAGCAAGGCCGAGGAGAAACCTGAGGAAGAGGTTGGCACTGTTACTGTCCTGGGTATTTCATTAATATTTAATGCTACAAGGTCATGAGGCTGTTGGTGGTCTGCAATGCTGTTTAAAGAAAACTGAACAAAGCTTGAAGTATCTCAGCCCGCTGACCACTTTCAGGGAGAGTAGCTGTTATTAATGCCGGAGTTCAGACCAGACTGAGCAGTCGACGTGTGAGGGTTATGATGTGAGGTGTTGAAACATTCGGAGGTCAGACGCTTTGATCCCGGGGTAGTGGTTTTATGCTGTGAGAAAAACTGCGGACAAGCAGTAAGTGCTGTGGCTAGAGGACTGAGGCTGTGAACCACAGGTGTCGACATTTAAAGGTCAACAGGATTGTTACACTTCCAGCCTCATTCGGCCAGTGTCCCTTTTGGGGGACCAGGGTAGAGGATGTGAACCAATGGTGTTGACCTAGGGGGTCACACACTTTCAGTAAGTACATTTTATATGGTGGCGGGGTAGTCTAGTGGTGAAGTGTATTGGACCAGTAAACCGAAGGTCGCTTGTTCTAATCCCTGAAAGGGCAAGATGAAAAATATACCGTTTGAGGCAGTGAATTCAGATTGCTCCCAGTTCATTGCTGAAAATAGGAATGTGTTCTTAGTCATACCTCCCTGGTAAAATAATAGGAATGTGTTCTTAGTCATACCTCCCTGGTAAAATAATAGGAATGTGTTCTTAGTCATACCTCCCTGGTAAAATAATAGGAATGTGTTCTTAGTCATACCTCCCTGGTAGAATAATAGGAATGTGTTCTTAGTCATACCTCCCTGGTAAAATAATAGGAATGTGTTCTTAGTCATACCTCCCTGGTAAAATAATAGGAATGTGTTCTTAGTCATACCTCCCTGGTAAAATAATGGGAATGTGTTCTTAGTCATACCTCCCTGGTAAAATAATAGGAATGTGTTCTTAGTCATACCTCCCTGGTAAAATAATGATGATGAGACAGGGGACCAATTTCCTTTAAGTCTCCAGAATGGCCAAAGCGTTTAATTTGATATTATAGGAATGGCAATGCGTTTTTGTATTATTTGAGTTTCCAGCCTTTCATTAAAAGTTATTGTACAGTGGGCACACCACATATTCAGTTAAATGTTTCTTTTCAGACAGACCCTACATTGAGCCCCACTGGATGACCAACCGCTCTCTCTCTCTCTCCCTCCTCAAACCCTCATTCTCAAACTGTGGTTCCAAATTGCCTCGCCTCACCTTGTCTCTCCCCGCTGTGTCTGGGTCTCAGTGTCCCCCTGTGTCCCCTCCCCCGCAGGTTCAGCTCATCCACGACAGCACCGGCCCGGCTAGTCCAACCACCCCAGCTACTCCCCTGACCTCGGCCACCGAAGGGGGGGCCCAGACGCCAGGGTCTGCACAGGTCCAGATGACCTGGACAGAAAAGCTGGATGGCGAACCGGCCAAGCCGCCCGGCGCCTCCACACCTGAGGGCATCAAAGACATCTTCAACATGAAGCCGTGAGTTGCATTTCGGGCAAAAGCGATATAGGAGCTCTGAGGAAAACCTCGGCGCTCCAGACATTGTTGGCAGTGTGCATCTTCCCCTGTGATGGAATCTAATGTTTCCTTCAGAGTCCTAACACCGCAATTAGTTTTCTTATTATCTCAGGTGTTGATATTCAACACCTTAAAGGTGATGGTTCTCTCTAAAACAAGATTTCTGTGTTTTCTTTAACATGCCACTGTCAACACAATCTGAAAACAGTGTCTATGTTAGTGCTTAACCTTTCAAGATGGAGCCCTTCCAGTCAATAGACTAGACTGAGCTCATGCTGATGTGCTCTGCATTCTCTCCTTTAATCTTGTGTTCTTTTCCTTGGCATGCGGCAGTGAGTGGGAAAACCTGTAAGTATTTCAGTAAATCGAGCTTTGTTGGAGCACAGATATTATATATATATAATATATATATATAAATTGTGGTAATTTTATATACAGCTCCGGAAAAAATTAAGAGACCACTGCACCTTTTTCTTTCCTTTCCAAAAAAGTCAAAAAGGAACGTTTTGGTTTTGAGTGAGGAACAAAAAGGTTAAAATTCAGAGACTACTGCAAATTGAACGCTTCTGTTCCACACTCAAAACTTTCCTAATCAACTTTTTTGGAAAGGAAAGAAAAAGGTGCAGTGGTCTCCTAATTTTTTCCAGAGCTCTATATATATAATATATATATAAATTCTGGAAATGTATATATATAGTGGCAGAACAGAGCAAGGACACAGAGACGGTGGACGTTTTATTATTCAACAAATAAACAGCTGAAACTGAGAAAATAAAGAAGCTTATAAGAAGCGGCAGGTGAGGAAGGCTGTGGTTAGCCCTGATGGGTCATAAGAGGTGCTGGTGTGGAGGGGTGGGGCCAGCCCTGATTGGTCATAACGAGGGGCAGGTTTGGGGTGTGGTTAGCCCTGATGAGTCATAACGAGGGGCAGGTTTGGGGTGTGGTTAGCCCTGATGGGTCATAACGAGGGGCAGGTTTGGGGTGTGGTTAGCCCTGATGAGTCATAACGAGGGGCTGGTTTGGGGTGTGGTTAGCCCTGATGAGTCATAACGAGGGGCAGGTTTGGGGTGTGGTTAGCCCTGATGGGTCATAACGAGGGGCAGGTTGGCTATGTCTTGAGCGTTTTCAGAGTTTTGTTTCTAAGTAAAGCCAGTGCTTAACTGACATAATGAGAGGGACCATCCATTTTACTTTGAAGCGGTTTAAGTTGCACAGGTTCACAGCACTCACAAGCACAAAACTGCGTCATGAACAAGCCAAACTCTGGCTTGGAGCTTAATGGCACACGTCTTGTTTTCTTGAACAGAAATCAGTCCAATGTGAGGCGCATGCACACGGCACTGAGGCTGAACGGTGTCATCGTCAAGAAGTCCTCGGAGGCCAAGCTAGTGCTCCTCAACATGCCCGGGCCGCCCAAAAACCGGGCGGGCGACGAGAACTGTATCCTCCTCCCTCCATCACTCTCTCTTTCTGGGAGCTTCCAGTGGGCATTTGGACTAACACTTGTTACCTCATACAAGCTATTCGTTGTTGAGAGAGGACTCGGGTTTAGGTGAGAGTTAGGGGGAATAGTCAAAGGCTGGACAGCGTCTGAAGTTGGAGTTGGCCTTTGTTTTGAGACTTTGTGCGGAGTCAACTCTTCCCATACGTAGCTAGCATCAGCGATTGTCCACTGTGTTGTCCGTGTCTTTGCTGGTCCATGTATTTGTACACAGTCTATTTAATTTTATTAGATTGTTGTTTCTTCTTCTTACAGATAAAGGTTAGAAATGTAGATGGAGAGGGAAATGTAGGAGGTATGTTGGAATACAGTGAACTTCCTTTTTTGGACACTGTATTCCATCACTTTGGATTTGAACCCCTAACATGCTGGGACTGTGTTTACACGCTGTAATTTCTAAATGGTTAATCTATAATGGCAGCGCCAACACAGTCAGGTCACTGTGGTGTATTTAAATTGATCCTACCTCTCCTATGCCATCCAGTGGTTAGATTTAATACTGGCAGCCAAATCCCAAAAGGCTTTAGGGCTACGCGCATCTAGTTCCCAGACAAGTCCTCCAAAATCACACTGAACAGTCCTTCGAACTTGGCCTTCATTAGCCAGTCAGAAAGTTGTGAGAATTGTTTTTGTGTGTACCCAAGTTAAGCAGAAGTCAACACGCCGCGGCTAGTACTACAGCTTCCTCCGATAACAGTGCTCCTGGCCGCAGGTTTAGCGCGAACCAGCGGTCCCACTGGACTTATACAAAAGAACAGATTTCTGTATTGTGAGGTTGTTGTGAGATGGCTGAGCGTACGGAACATACATTGACTGGTATTGCACTGACGCGGGGCAGAACAAGGCAGGGCTATCTTCATTAAAACGTGTTTACTGTGATAGACGTAGGTGACTGCGCTAGCTAGCTAGCTTAGGTTAGGAGCAGTGCATTGTTGTAGGCTGTTAGCCGGTTAGCTTCTCTTTTGTATAACAAAGTGGCTAAACTGGTTAACATCACTGAGACGATGAAACCGCCATGAGGTGGTTAATTTTGATTTTCTGAAATCTAAAACAGAAAAAACATGATTGAAGTCGCTCCCTAAATACCGCCTTTGGATGGTGGTTGTTGCAGGCTCTTTATGTGATTTGTACAATAGATGAGTTTAGGGCTGGACTAGATACTTTCAAAAGGTAATATCTTCAATATTATTTAAACCTTAGCATGTCGGGGTGTTGTAAGTTGCCAATATACCACGGCTAAGGCTTGTATCCTGGCAATCTGCTTATCAAAACTAGGTGATTTGAATACTGAATGCCTATAGGTTGACATACGTGGTATATGAGACTGTAACACAGGTATGACATACCACTTTCTACTGCTCTAATTACGTTAGTAACAAGTTTATAATTGCAATTTCGCCTTAGTGCGTGATGCGTACAGCCAATTGTAGAGTCCCTGGACAGCCAGTGGCTATGGCATGTTGGAAATATGCAACACCCCATTTCGCCTTATTGCTTACTAAAAAATGTGAGGCGACTTCCCCTAATTTATCTTTTTATTGGTGGGACAGTTAGAGGGAGGCTACCGAATGGAGATACAGAGAGGAAGGGGCCAGACAAGCTAGGTATATGTGATCCAAATGCAAGTGCTCAGAGTACTACACCTAACTGGCACCAATCTCAGGTGATGTATTCACGTAGGTGATGTATTCATATAGGTGATGTATTCACGTAGGTGATGTATTCATATTGGTGATGTATTCACGTAGGTGATGTATTCACATAGATGATGTATTCATGTAGGTGATGTAGTCAAATAGGTGATGTATTCACGTAGGTGATGTATTCATATAGGTGATGTATTCACGTAGGTGATGTATTCAAATAGGTGATGTATTCACGTAGGTGATGTATTCACGTAGGTGATGTATTCATATAGGTGATGTATTCACATAGGTGCTAGTGAAATGTTCTGGTGCAATCGAAACATGCACTGCTATTTGTTCTCCTTAACTTTCACTCTCTCAGACATGGAGTTCCTGGAGGTCTTGACAGAGGGTCTCAACAGAGTCCTCCTGGTTCGTGGTGGCGGTCGCGAAGTCATCACCATCTACTCTTGAGAGAACAGCCCTTCCCCCTCCACACCCAGATCCCTAATCCCCTCCCCCGAGGCCCCACATCTCCTAAACACCCTCATACCCATCACCACCAAGTCACCCTCCTCCATTTGTTTCTGTGCAAAATTCCCTTACACTCAATCAGCCCAGTTCACCTCACTTCTCCCGCCGTATGCACACACACAAACACACACACACCCATATACACTCACACACAAACACACACAATTCCACCCCCAAAAAACGTATTTTCAATATCTTGTGTTCACCGGGTGTTGAACTAGGCCAGACACTCTTACAGGCCTTTTCTGGTCCAGTGGCTGCTCAGAGCTACCTTCTGTTGGCCTCATATCCAGACCACATACCCTATTGAGCAGATGGCTCTGAGACTTGGCCTCTCCTCCACCGGCCAAATAACCTACAACTCCAATTCGCCCAGCAAAAATTATCAGGATGTACTCACTGCCCAGTTCTGCCCCCTTTGTGATATTCATATCAACTAACAATTAGTCAAGTTACTCGGTTACAGAGTCGAGGGTTAGTGGGTTCGTTGAGCTGGGATTGGTTAAGTGTGATGTCTATGTGTGTGTGTGTGTGTGTGTGTGTGTGTTTGTGTGTTTAAAAGTCTCATTCATCCGAATGTGGTTCGTTATTCTGAGGAGCAGCCTACCGGGACGTAACAGTGGTCAGTGGAGGACTGCGAAGGCTGACATTTTTTAGCTAGTTGTGAATATCACCCTGCAAAGACCCACTGCGAAGAATGGGTACCGCAGATGTTCCTGCGGAAAACTGTTCAGCACACATGACCATCCTCAAGACGAACCGCCACCCGAGGTTATGATCACACACGGTCATTTGTCGAATCAGGGTAAGAAATTAAAGAAACCACAGTCTGAGAAAGTTGGGAGGATGACAAAACAGGCCTCCATGAACTCTGACCTTATGTCACTGCACTTGGTCTTTTGCTCTCGCACTGTCAGAATGTTTATACTTGTCCCATTTACCCCTTTCTAAGTGGCTAAGTGGCTCTTCTAGCTCCAGCCACTGTTAGTGCCAAAAACAACAAGCTTGGTTTTAGATATCGATTTGTTCTTAAACTGTGAGGAGTGTTCTTAGCCAAATGGTCACCTGACAGGAGATCAGGGGCTCTTTCAGAATTGTCTTTCCCCAATTTCAGCCATTATGTTTCCTCACCTCTTTGGATAGAAGATAGACCAGGAATCGAGGAAAGACAGGGATTGAGAGCCATGGAGAGGGTATGAGCAGTGACACTATCATTGTCAAAAACCTCACCACTTGACCCCAGTGTGGATCTCGACCCGAGTGTGGATCACTGTAAATAGTGTACAAGCTCTGACGCGTTGTTAAGTATGAGTGTAGTATTTTTGTGACTTACTAAAAAGCTTCTAGTGGGGAAAATGTTCCTTCTCTTAATGGGTCGGCTGAAAACTGCTTTTGGATGGCTTAGGCTCCTATCAGTCTGTTAACTGTCACTGTAATCTGCTCCTGCACTGTCCGCAACTGTGCAACAAGTGATTTAATGAATTCACCAGTTCATTAAATTAACATGTTATTTTTCCATCTAGAAAAAAATGTTGTTTTGTATGTTTATAGACAAAAATTACACATATTTATTTAATATAATGGAGATATAATTTAAATTATCGCTCAAAATATATTGTTTAGCCAAATTTATATATGTTTACATGTGCCATACGAAAAATATTTTTAAAACGAAAATTATATTGAATAAATTACTGAGTACAAATTGTTCATTATGTTAAAGGGTTAGCGTGCAATTGAACAGATACGAAGTAATGGAATGGACAAGGTCCTGAATCTCGCCCCATTCTTAACACTATGCAGTAGAATCCAAATATGTGATTTTGTATTCACAGGTATTGGCAGATTTGACCCAATATCTATGTCCCTGACAATGACTGGATTACCAGGTAATTAGAACAAAAGAAAATGGATAAAGTGGAGTTTGAAAGGAATGTGCAATAGTAAAAATTTGGTCTCACGTATTCATGTTTATTTTTTTACACGTATATTTTGTATGTAGATTTCTTATGTCTATGTAGTTCATTCATATCATCATACACTGAAAGCAAGGACAGCTATCATCATGTTTTCAGTTTGCTTTTTGAAAGAAACTGTTTTTGGTCACCACTTGCACTTGTTGTAGAGCTATGAATCATAATATATACACATGTAAAATACAGGGAGGTGAACAACAAATGAAACTAGTTTATAGAGCTATTGAACACAGTATTTATGTTTAAAGTGTTGTTTGGAAGTCAGAATCATATGTTGTGAATGCTGCTAGTATGATCAGACTTCTTTGTACTGTAAATAAACATGTCTAAAGGAACATATATACAAAAGATATCCGAAAGAGGGTAGGCATATATTGAAAAACATATCAGTGTGGATGGTTTGTCTTCTCCAAGACAAACCAGATTTTACCTTTTGGCCTGAAAGTCCTTCTGGACAGGAGTTATTGTCAGCTTTGAAAGGAAACTTGTGAATATGACAGTATCTTGAGACAATACCTAAACCATTAGGGTAACAATTTGTAAAAAAGAAAAAGAAATTCCTCTCTTTTCTCAAATGGCACTCTTGATTATTCCATCCTCTTATATACACATTTATTCTAAAGAAATCCGACTACAAGTTTGAGAATAATAGACAACAGCACTGCAAGAAAGGGTTTGTTTGGACTGAAAGCAAAGTTGAAATGTTTGTTTTACAACTTGATTGCACTGAGAGAAATGTTGAGTGTAATGTAACAGTCCTGTAGATCAGTAGCCCATACATTAGCTACTGCTAGTTTTTACTAACAGACAACAAACATTTTATTATAACCATACTATCTCCTATAATATGTTTTAATAATTTTGTTATTACACAATTTGATGATTTTGCGAAAAGACACCCATGTCAACTTTTCCAAATGCATAAAGTGTGTGGCTGTTCCGGTTGTCTTTCTTGAACATTTCCTGTGTTGTTTCACTAGCTGGGTGCCTTTTGATTATTTTCATTTAAAAAAAAAGTTACATTTCATAAACTTTTAACATGCTGTCAAAAGAAATACATGTCAAGTGCCAGTGAAGAATGTGGGTTGACTTTAAAAGGGTTGACAATTTTAGCATTTAAATTAACTGCCCTGTGAAAATCTCACATTTGAAAGTAAAACTGAAGTTACCCACGTAATAACCCAAATAATGTTGATGACTTGTCCAGTACAAAAAAGCTAAAGACAATTTCACCTGTAAGTGACCATAGGTAAAATTTCAGAGAAACCTTGAAACAATGGGCATTTGAATTAAGGGTCTGGTGTACATTTCCTTGTGGCGCGGGTTGGATGTTTGTTGTGTTTAACAGAGACAGGCAAAACATGGCAAAAAAAGAATATACCCAGCTCCCCTGCCTTTACGCTATGTTTTGACTATTAGACTTTTATTTTTTATTTTTTTAAAAAGGAATAGTTTTGGCACATTAAAACAGAAATTTAGTTCATGCAACAACTTAAAATGAGGAATGAGTATATAAGAATCAACGACATCAAATAAATAATAATCTTCAGTGACGACTTTCAGAGCAACAAAATTACTAGGGTTTTACAAGGATACTGAGATGTCAAAATGCATGTCTATAGTCATATAAACAATGTATTATATTCCATTATCCACGTGGTCTATGATAAACTTTAAGAAATAAAAGTTAATATCACAGGCTATTAAAAAAAATTACATTGGTCCATCATTTGTGTCAAATAGAAGCAAAAGGCACTCGGTTCATGGAACAACCCATCGGCATTGACTGAGCCTTCAATTCTATTTTTGGAAGAAAAAAAATATGGTCTCCGATATGGTTTAAAAAAGCAATTTTGGGAATGATTTTGTTTGGATGGTCAATGTGGTTAATAATTAACATTTGCATGGTCTTCTGTGGGAATATTTGTTCTAGTGGTATATGGTATGGTGACCTAAATGTGTGTACAAGGCAAGAGGTTTGGAAGGTGAGCGTCCTTCATCAACGCTAGGGCCTGGGTTCAACCTGAAGGCTGGTTCTGGGCCTTTCCGCTTTCTATGGCAATGTTTACCATTCACAGTAAATGCTGTAGATGTCAATCGGAAATTTCCTTCTAAAGTAAATTCCTACAACCCACTTTTCAATGGAATCTGGGTCATGGGTTCCCTTTGGGAGTCTGAAGCTAAGCTAAATCATGTCACTTCGGTCACAGACAAGAGAACCTGAGAACGCTCGCCTCGTGGTTACATAGTTAAAGTCAATGAAAACAAGTATTTTGCAAAAACAAACAAAAAAATTATTTCACTTTATTTCAAATCTTGCTAAATTAATGTTGTGTAACGTACTAGGAGATCGTAGGAGTAGAATGAATGGGCCTTAGAGATGTTCCTTTTGCTTTGTATATTACACTGCAGTAAAAAACACTGATGATGTGTTCCCTTGTCATAAACTGTTTTATCACTGTGGACAAAGTCTTAGCTTTTTGTAAGATTATGTGCAATATTGTTTTTACCTGCAGTATTTTTTTTGTTGGTTGTATTACATTGTGGTTTTTCATTATTGCATTGACAACTAACAGTCAGTGGTCTGCTCATCAGAATGTTTAGATCAAGGTTTTATGGACCATACAATTCTGTTGTGTTCATCTCATCTGTGATGGCTGAGATAGAAAAAGCACTTTATCCTGAGCTAACAGTCATTGAAGGTTTGAGGACATAATCAGGGTATAACCAAAACACAATTGCCCAATTTAAAGGGACAGTTTTGGATTTTGACCATAAGGCCCTTATACTCTAAGTCAGATTTACTTTTTGATACTATTTTTATGTCTCTGTTTGAAGTTTGAAGGAAGTTGCAATCTAGCGTGTATGCAATTGCTAACTACCATATACGCAATGAATGGAAGTCAATGGGAGCAGCTAGTATGCTAGCTGTTCCTGTAGACTTATAGAGATGTTTTTGCAGACACAAATAAAGGCTAGTCCGGGGGGAAATGCCAACCTCAATGGAGTTGACTTAGATTTTTTTGGTCCTAGACTAGACTTAATCTGTCTGCGAGATCATCCCATAGTCTCTATACTAGATTTTGTTTTAGTTTTTTTGCAAAACTACCTCTAACTTCCTTCATACTGGATTCAGAATGATAGAAACTGTATTTATAAGTTCGCATGAATACTGGGAATATAGTGAAGGGCTTCATTGCCAAAATCTTGTCCATCTCTTTAAGCACTGATTAATAGGTTCCTCTGTTGGTATTATTGTGTACCGGAGCCAGTTGGACTAGATCTTTGAGAGGCAAAGAAACCAGATCTCGATATTATTCTGCATTTTTTCACTGCAACTACCTATTTGTATTTATTTTCGTCCAATCACTTAAAATATTTGCAAGGACACTTTTGGCATGCTTCGTTGTTTTCTCTTTTCTTCTCCAAACTCTATTTGAAGAATCACAGTAGATATTCGAGTTATTGTATTTGTCACTCAATCTGTGTGGTTGAACTGCCCCCAAAACTACCCCCCCCCAACTTCCTCTCCCCCAGCTGCCAGTCACAAATCTCCTCTGTACTTATACCTATGTGATTGCATTATATTTCTGAATATTGAATCAAAGAATAGAAAACAAGCGCTTCCACTTCTGATGCCGGCTCTGCTTGGACGGTATGAGGGTTACTCCGGAGCACCAATGGATCAAGCTGTCTTTATCTAGGGCAGAACACAAAACAGCCCTAAAGCCAACCATCCGCCTGCAGAATTGTAGCATGAGACGAATAGGCTGGCGATCATTGTGAATTATTTTCTATCCTCAAATGGATATTAAGGGCTCTGAAACATATCTGCTCCTGTCCGCAAGGAATCTCTTAAGATACGTAAACAAAACGACAAAACAAACTGACCACAAATAGCCTGGTAGCTCACCGTAACTGTGGTTTCAGTCAACAAGACTGAACTGTCATCCCCACCGACCCCAAAGTCTTAACTATTCCACACTTTATTTCCAACCGACCGTATTCGTGCAGTACATTTCCAATCAGTGATGACTGAGTACTCGATTCTGTCCGTGCTGTGCAAGCAGAGCCCTAATCCAGGTCTGTTGTGTAACTAAACGCATGCACGTTATCCAGAACAAGGTGTGGTGTTGAAAATATTGAATTGTGTGTGGTGTACAGTATTTCACATTCATATCATTTAAAGGGCCCGACTCGATCTTGGTTATTGGAGCATTGCACATTGCGTGCTCAAAATGTAAAGGTGATTTTCAATTGAGCAAACACGCGCAGCGTTAACGATCAACACACTCTGCTAATGCTTGAACATTGCCTTTAACTTTTAATCACGCTATGTTGCTGAACTTCTGCGGGCCACATTGTTAACAGATAGGGCTAGGCGATAACATATAATTCATTATCAAATTGTATTTTGATTCAGTAACAACAAACCACTTGTTTGTGTCTAGTGTTTTTCCCAAAAAGTTTCATAGGAAGAAAAACGCTGTCAGTAGTTTCTATTTTTTCAAGACCCATGTTTGGCGGCTCCATAACATTTGCCGGTAAATAGATTTGCAGCACTTCAAGTAAATGTTGAATCTTAGGACATGAACAAAATGCATCAGTATTTCGGAATCTGCAAAATCTGCGTTTTGAAGAGGTAATGGGGGAATCTGTCTGTGATGCAAGGTTATTTGGAGATCGGTCACTCATTTTGATTTTGTCACTCCTCGCTTTTGCCCATAACTTTCAGCAGCCAATAGCAGATGTGCTTATGTGATAGGCCAACTGCCTTCTGTTAGATAAAAATGCTTTCCCCAAAAACATATAAATTAAATGTTAACTACCAAGCAGCCTAAGAGTGATGCCATGACCAAAATCCAAGCAGTGATTTATTTACCGCACTCTGGAATCACAGGACCTATGAACACATACAATGATATATAGCTAATTGTTATTCTACAATGCGGTATATCTATCAATCAAAATCACGAAATGACACATGGAATCATGTAGTAACCAAAAAAGTGTTAAACCTGTCAAAATACATTTATATTTTAGATTATTCAAAGTAGCCACCCTTTGCCTTGATGACAGCTTTGTACACTCTTGGCATTCTCTCAACCAGCTTCATTAGGTAGTCACCTGGAATGCTTTTCCAACTGTCCACAATGAATTCCCACATATGCTGAGCACTTGATGGCTGCTTTACCTTCATTCTGCTGGTCAACTCATCCCAAACCATCTCAATTTTGTCGAGGTCAGTGATTGATGAGGCCAGGTCATTTGATGCAGCACTCCATTATTCTCCTTTTTGGACATAGTCTGTAGGTGTGTTTGGGTCGTCTTGTTGAAAAACAAATGATCGTCCCACTAAGCAGGAAACTGATGGGACGGCGTATCGCTGCAGAATGCCCTGATAGCCATGGTGGTTGAGTGTGCCTTGAATTCTAAATAAATCACAGACAGTGTCACCAGCAAAGCACTCCCACACCATCACACCACTTCCTCTATGCTTTATGGTGAGAACCACAAATGCATAGATCATCCGTTCACCAACTCTACATCTCTCAAAGACTCAGCGGTTCAAACCAAAAATCTCAAATTTGGACTCTATCAGACCAAACTCTACTCAGTCCAAAGGACAGATTTCCAACAGTCTAATGCCTATTTCTCGTGTTTCTTGGCCCAAGCAACTTCTTATTGGTCTCCTTTCATAGTGTTTTCTTTGCAGGAATTTGGCCATGAAGGCCTGATTCACGTTGTCTCCTCTGAACAATTGAGGTTGACATGGGTCTGTTGACATAGCATTTATTTGGGCTGCTATCTGAGGTTCAGTAAATTGCTAATTTCTGAGGCTGGTAACTCTGATGAACTTATCCTCTGCAGCAGAAGTAACTCTGGGTCTTCCTTTCCTGTGATGGTCCTCATGAGAGCCAGTTTCATCATGGCGCTTGATGGTTTTTGCAAGTGCACTTGAGGATACTTTAAAAGTTTTTGAAATGTTCCAGATTGAATAACCTTCATGTCTTCAAGTAATGACCTTGTTTGTCTTTTCTTATTGTAGCTGTTCTTACCATAATGGGCTACTACAGTACAGACATAATGGATGGTCTTTTGTATACCAACCCTACCTTGTTAAAACTGATTGGC
Source organism: Esox masquinongy (assembly GCA_016801175.1). Taxonomy (NCBI): domain Eukaryota; kingdom Metazoa; phylum Chordata; class Actinopteri; order Esociformes; family Esocidae; genus Esox; species Esox masquinongy. Next base: position 29,512 of record JACXGI010003211.1, on the reverse strand, counting down.
TCCAAAAGCATTAAGAAGGAAAGGAATCCCACAAATTGACTTTCAACAAGGCACACCTTGTAGGGGTGGGCGGATCGATCCCAAAATATCGATACTAAAGATATTACGTCTCGTTTTTTGAAGATCAATTCTAACGTCAGTAGGATCAATACCAGTTTCAGTTTTTCTCTTCTAAGTTGTACCCGTTTCATCAAAGAGTAGAACTGTCACTGTGCAAACAACGTTCCGTTGTCGTGAACGCATCTTAATGAAGTGCTTCTCCAGCTCCACAGCTGTTGCTTGTGACCGTGCACTTAAACAACGAACATACGCGTCGCGCATGCAAAGCGCACCACAGCACCCTGACGACCGGCGCCGATCGCCAATCCAACCCAAAGGCCTATATTTATTGCATGCATGAATGCCATGGGCCATGGCTTAACGAATGAGGAGCATCGTGAAATGTATATCTATATTCAGACATTCAAGTAATATATTCAGCCCATTGAAACATATCTAAATTACTTATTTTAATGGAATTTAAAAGAATATACGTCAAATCTGAAATATGGAAATATTTAGTCTGTCATAGGCTATAGACGTAATTATTTTGTTATTTTACCTAGGTGATTCCCCAAGAGCTCTGGATATTACAAGAAGCTCTCCCCTACATGAAAGTACATAAGTCACTTTAAATAATAAGAATTATTGGTATTGGTATCGATATTGGTGATTCTGGCCCTGTATTACTTGGTATTGGATCGAACCCAAATTGTGTGGTATCGCACACCCCTAACACCTGGTAATTGAAATGCATTCCAGTAGACTACCTCATTTCATGATATGCTCCAAACCAACTTGTTTTATTAAATCTGGAAAATTAAAAATGTTCATTTTTAAAAAATGTAAATCATGCTATAAAATTCTGGGCCACATCGCCTAGCCCTATACAGCCCTACAATTATTTTACCTTATATTTTACCATATTGTTTTTACACTGAATGTATAATGATTGTGTTTGGTATACTTTCTTTAAACTGGTCAGTCAATGTTAATCCAAGATGAATTAATATATCAGTTACAGGATTATATTTGTATTCACTTTGTCGGAGGTCACTCAACATATTGTACCAATTGTTTCATATATATATATATATATATATATATATATATATATATATATATATATATATATATATATATATATATATATATATA
>JACXGI010003211.1:10544-28215 GCA_016801175.1 Esox masquinongy | reverse complement strand
ATGACACATTTTTGTTGCCTTAATTCCCCACACAGAGGGCTCCAGGAGGTGTTTAAATTGGCAGCTATAGTATTCTCAACTGAAGAAAACATAATTAAAAAAAAAAACAGTTGAGATGAGCTTTTGTAAAACAAAAAGTGAACAGCGGTACGAAGACAACAATCATGTATTTGTCAAACATAGTAACCATTGCCAGCATTCTCCCCGCTATGTACTTTCAATTACCTTACTGTACACAGGTCTGAACCATAAGCTTCTGGCTAAAGGTGCCAGTGTAAGCATGCCTGTTGCTGTTTCATAGAATACAGCCACAAGAGTAGTCTGCTTCAAACCAATTTCAAAACTGAACAATTCTACTGATTCAGCTCAACATAAAAAATAATTATCTGAACATAAATATTTTGGGTTTGTTCTAAATTCATTGGTGCTGTTGCAAGACATTTTTTGTATGAATGTTAGGAAAAGGAATGGATAAAGGATATATACACAACTCTCTTAGTCACAAAGTGAACAGTGTTTTTCCCCCTTCAAAACCTTCTCGTCCTCTTCCTTGTTACAGTTTAGGTATTCTAGTAGAGCAGTAGTGTTCCTCTGTGATGTAATTTCTCTGGGGGGATGGGTGTTTGTACACAAACGTGCAATTGTAAACGCTGAGGGGTGGGGTGGGAGGGGCTTACCTGTAAATAAATCAAATGCGGTTAATGTTGAGGTGTTTATTTTTTGTGTCGGTGTAAGTTCAATATTTTAACAAAATAAAATATGTATTATCAATTGTGTTTCATGGTACATTAAAAGAGAAAAAAGGTAGTTTTATCTTACATTTCAAATGCTTAATATCTCGATGGCTTCTGGCGATACCCGTTCCATTTTATAGACTTGTCAGCACAAAATGCAATAAATAAATACAATTTTATTAAAGCTCTGTTTGAGTCGTCATCATTGAAAGAATAATCTTAATGCCGGGATTCAATCTAATCGCGGGTTATAAATGTAAATGTTCTGTGTTTGAAGGCAATGTTTACACATTTGTGAATATCCCAGTCACACTGTATATTCTGTTGTTTCAAATACATATCGCTTTTAGAATACGCCGAGCCTATTACCACACATTTTCGAAATAATGACAAGATATTGATGTCTCCGTCTTAATACTATCCATTGTCCAGAGCAGACCAAAGTTCTATACCCAATAATACTGACATGATGTACAGCACATTTCCAGATTCATAACCTTGGTCATTGTGGATGCAATTCAAGAAAAATCTATAATGTTTTTTTCTGTATTGAACCCCACCAGCTTAGCTAACTTGCCCCAACATGCCTGTTCGAGTTGAGCAGCAGCAGGTATACAGTTTCACCTGGCGTTTTCATTCATTTGACAAGGCAAATTTCTTAGCCTAGTTTTGCCAACACACATCCTGTCCAAATGTACCTACAAGACATTGTGAAGTTATACCATTCATAACATATTAAAAGGTTACAATATTTGTATATTTGTAAGTGTCAGACCCATGAACATTTATAGATGACTCATTTATAACAGCTCCCAGAAACATTTATTTAACAGTCCTGTAAGCTTCGGTTAAAAATAGCATATACAACAAGTATTGAGATAGTGTAGTTTTTTTTAATGACAGTCACATGGACCCAGGTTTTGCGTAGCTGAAAGCTTACTTACTAATCCACTATACTGGTGTCAAGCATTTGCCATCGCCATTGAAATAATATCCCAGTTGAGTTTTAGTCATAATACATTACAAGCATTAATCTACCACATTTCATGATGTGCTACAATATGTGGCACTATACTAAACTCTTGACCTAAACCTAGTCATATAACAAACTGCTTCAGGTTAAGAAACAAATTTACCTTAATTTTTCAAAACTACAGCATAACAAAGAGGAAGGGGAAAGTATCAGGCTTTACATAAGATGACAGTCTGCACTTTTTCCTCAGTCGTCTTATAATCATGTTTTCATATGCCTTGGGTGTACAGCAAAAATTAAAAAAAAAAATTTCTCACCGTCCCAGTACTTACGTGGGCACTATATGAACACAAAAATATATGAGCACAATGTACACTGCTCAAAATAATTAAGGGAATCACTTAAACTTAAATCTCACATCGGGTCTAGATGAATGAAATATGTTAAACATCCAAATCTTTACTGTACATTGTGTAATTCGTGGAGAACAAAATGACATAACAACGGTCCAAACAACGGACCAAAATCACCAACCGGTTGAGGGCTGGATTCAAACTCTCACCGAAAATCAAAGTAAACAATTGAAATCACAGGCTGTTCCAACTTGCGTGAATTTCATCACGGCAACTCATAATGTGACTAAATAGTGTGTATGGCCCCCACGTGCCTGTATGCACTCCGACAACGTCTGGGCATGCTCCTGATGAGAAGGCAGATGGTGTCCTGGGGGATCTCCTTCCAGACCTGGATCAGGGCACACTGTATTGCTCCTGGACATTCTGTGGCGCAACTTGGCGGCGGATGCACCGGTATATAACGTCCCAGAGGTTCTCGATTGGATTCGGGTCTGGGGAACGTGAGGGCTAGTCAATGACACCAATGCCTTCGTCATCCAGGAACTGCCTACACACTCTTGCCACATGAGGCCGGGCATTGTCCTGCACCAGGAGGAACCCGTCTGACGATGTGTCTGAGGATTTCAGTCTGCAAGATTTTTTGGGAATTGTCTTGCTTTCGCCTCTCCAGTGCACCTGTTGTCACTGTCATTTGCACCAAAACAGGTGGCATTGATAAACAATCGCTTATGCCTCCTAACTGGACAGATTGATATCCCTAAAGTTTAAACGACTTGGCGTTATACTGTGATGATTACGTGTTCCCTCAATTTTATGGAGCAGTGTACGAATAAAAAAGGCTGTGAAATAGCAAATAAGTAATGGGAGCACATACCATACTCTCTTCACACAAAGTTTGCAAAGCAAATCACAATTTCACCAAGAATGATTTAAAAATACAGTAATAAACTGATCACTGCGTGGATAGATCTAAAGGGCGCATATTTACGCAGCCATTATAAATGTTAGTAGTCCCCCACACACACACTGCAGAGCGGTGAAGAGAATATTGGCAGTAAATATGGGAATATTAATCAATAGTTATAATGGTTACGGGAGGAGGGGCTACAGGCATTGGCTGTTTCCAGTCATTTGGGAGGATTGTGCAATACAGTGTGTAATTTCAGGTTGTCCATCATTGTGAATTCTTAGGTATGTTCTTAATGGGATAACTTGGTCCCATAGCAGGTTCTTCTAACCAGGACTACCACCCAGAGTCCTAGACCCAGTCCGAAGTCCAACTGGTTGTGCTGAGGATCTAGACAACTCCTGCAGTCTCCGCCCACACGGTTGTCCCAGTGCAAAACCTACCGGTCGGTGTTGCTGATCTAGATTCTGCCTGAAGATTCCTGCTCTCTGACTGCAGCGGGATATTCTGACCTGCTGGTCACCTGCATGTTTCAAAATCTTAATGATTTGTGTCTGTTAATAGGTCACGTACTCTTATCATCGCCCCCTGGTAGACTCAGAAGACCTCTGTGATTCCTCAAATTCCTGCATTTATAATGAAGTTTTTGCTACCCACACGGTTCAAAATTTTCCTGCTTGCTATTTGAGGTTTAAAAATTTAATTAGCAAAATGGGTTATGGCTTTGTATGTTATTTTGCTCTAATGAGGGTAATTGACATCAACCTCCTGTGTTCAGCAGAGTAAATCACTACAATTAGCATTTGCAGTAGTTCAATTAAGCCTCACATAGAATAGCATTTTATTTGTCCTAAACTGAGCCCCATACAAAAAACCCACCTGCGAATAGTTATCTGCTTAACGTGGACAAATTGAAGTTTTCCCTCCATCTACACCACCTCTGCAATAACATGCAATCGGATAACAGATCATTCTTGGCCTTGGTGAAACTGCAAGAACTATGCAACAGCCAAGTCACATTGAAACGTTTATTTTCGAAGCACTGCTAGTATTTACAATCACACAAAGTTGTATAAAAGTTTTGCTGTGTAGAACTGTCACAGGCCAACATTTGAGGAGCATTTGTTCCGCCAATTACGTTGCAAAAAACATTGTTTCCGTGACAGATTCCCTTAAAATCTAATTTCCTTCCATTGGAAAAGATTTTGCAACAGAACTTTTGGAATGAATAAACCCCATATCATCCTAACAAGATTGTGGGTGAGAAACAAGTTAATCAGAATCCTTAATATCTTCAGACATGCAATTAACTTTTTACAACAATATACTAACCAGAAAAAAAACTGTTACAACTGAAAAAGTCTGACTTTCAAATAGTCTTAACAAATAACCGAGGAACAATACATAGATAAAAACTAATCTTTAAAAGCATTTTCAAATGCAAAATTAAAATAAAAAAACCCAAAATACAGTCTACATCAGTGGTTCGTCACTCCAAGCCTTGGGACCCTGAGCACTGCGTTTTGTGTTTTATTACGGCAGTCAAATCAGAGACCGATTAAGACTCAGAAAACCAGGCACAATAAAAGAACTAGCGGCATTCCTGGTCCCCGGGCTCAGAGCTGAGAAGCCCTGGTCTACATCATTTTAACTGTGGTACATCTATTTAACAGAAGCCAATTCGGCAACTCGATCGCATCGTGGCGGGGAATCATCAGTAATGACGGGGATACATTGACATGGGGGGAGGTTGCCCCATTCCCATGCCCTGACCCATGCCCTGACCCATGCCCTGACCCATGCCCTGGCTTGGCCGGGAGGAAGGGGCGCTCCCGGCATTCACCAGGTGGTTGAGAGAGGGTCCACTCTGAATGAGTGTGTCCAGGGCTTTCTGGACACTGGGGTTGTCAAAGTTAATGCCGGCCCCACCCGAACCAGGCGGCCTCTGCCCGCCCTGGGGAGCAGCCATGCGGCCCGGGGGCGACCCGTAGCTCTGGGGGCCAAGGGGGGCCACCGGGCCGGGGCGCATGGGCGCCCGGGGGACTTGGGACACTGCGACGGCCATGTTGGACGAGGCGGAGGACATCGGGAGGCCCCCGGCCTGGCCGCCCATGGCGGAGCCGTAGGCCTGAGGCGCCATGGAGGAGCTGGAGGCGGAGGCAGACGCTCCGGCGCCACTGTTAAACAGGCTGAGGATCTTGGCCTGCAGCTCCTGCTGGTGGTTGGCGGCGGCGTTGGGGTTCTGTGTTGAGGGCATGCCCATGTGGGCGCCGTGTGGAGGTGGCGCGTGGGCAGTAGACGGCATCTGGGGAGAGGTCTCATGGGCGCCGGCCGTCGCGGTGGGGTGCACTGTTTCAGAGGGAGGAAACGATCAGTTCAACTCAAGGCAGCGATGCCGCAAAAGCAAGGTGTAACTCCGAAGCAGAGTTCAGGACAACGTCGAGGACAGCCTACCTGCAAGAGGGTCGGCTCGTACAATTCGTTCTTTCTTGACCCTCAAATACTCTATAAGACTGTCCATCTCCTCTGGAGTCAAGTACCTGAGATGTGAAAGAGAAGTCTCATTTTGTGCGAGAACAATAAACATAAAACACAAGACACTTGGAGTATGCAAAACGCACCGTTCTGTGCAGATCTCATCCTGGATTGGGTGGCATTTTACACAGAGCATAGTCATGTGCAACAACCGCCAAGGAAAACAAGTTTGGAGAAAAGACAAAAAGGAACGGCCGTTCAACAGTGAAAGGGACATTTATAAGGAGCCTGAGAAGACAGACTGACCTGCACTCAGACAGCAGAGTAATGGCAGGCAGTAGAGTGACTGGGTGGCCCTCCCTCTCGTGTTCCCTCATCAACACATCGTCAGCCATCTTGGCGGCCTTCTGAGCGATTTCCTCGCGCTCTTTCTCACGATGCTCCACCTTAAAGGAGTCGTAGTTGAGAGCCACGAGGACCATGGCGTCTTCCATGGGCATGTTGCGATGCTCTGAACGTTGAAGAGAAAAAACATTAGAGAAAATACATTAGCTGTAGGATATAGGGCCACGACTACTGCAGAAAGTGACAAATACGGGTTTCCTCTTTTACAAGTGTTGTATATTGAGTTCTCAGCTCTGTCCAAGACCTGGTTGGCAAGGACTCTTTGGCTCAATTGAATAATGAAAGTGCCAAATTAGGGTACACAAAACAAGTGTCTATTAGCTAGACACCTAGGCAATTGTAGAGCATGCAATGTTTATAGCTAGACTTTTTACCATCCTGTGAAGTGACTAAAAGCCCATGACCGGGATCCAAAAAGGAATGCATTCTGACAAAGGGAAAGACCAGTGTCTTTTGCAACCAATTACTACCTCAAAAACATGACCACAAGTTGAGGACAATTTTGGCTGAGGGTCAAGAAAAATCACAAAGTTGGCATACACACCACATACCTTTACAGGGAAAATTCAGGATCCTGGGAATGAGGCTCTTAATATAGATTAACACTAATGCACTTTTGGGTGCCATTCTTACATCCAGTTGGAAGGAAGCTGCCAACTAGCGTCTGCTCGAAGACATCTATGGTACCTCCCTGCATGCTAGTAGATAAGACCTTGAGTCATGGTGCAAGTTGGCAACTTCGTTCAAACTGCACATAAAATGGATCCACGAGTTCATCTGACTTTGGGGAAGTATAAAAGAGAAAAGTATCCATTCGATCAACAAGCATGACGGAAAACCTCCGCCGGTACCAGTCCTACCTTGGGGCGTGCCGAAGAGGATGTTGACGGTGCAGGAGCGGTGAACCTGGTGCTGCTGAGTGATGATGATGGCGAAAGGGGTGCGCGCCCGCCCCACGTCCTCCAGTGCCTGGGTCAGCGAGACCTCGGTGTTGAGGAAGATCAGGTCCACTACCATCCCCAGGTCACGCACCTTCCGCCCCACCGTCTCAGCATACTCCCTACAGCAAGGGCAGAGCAGGTAAAGCAGACGCCACTGACAGGACACCACGACGGCATCCAATCTCACGGGGCACTGCTCGCGTTTACAGAAACAGCCAGAAACCGGTTGGAATTCCCCGTGCCAGAATCGGGCTGTGTGCCAAGGTAGCACAACTGCCGTCAGGACGACCGGTTCTGCAGGATGGCACCTTGGCAACATGTCGGACACCCCCGCTCCACTGGGAGCACAGTCTTCCAAAACAAGCATAGTTGAAATCGCGCGCGAAGGGTTAATCATAAAGACTTACTTCTGCGCCTTGTTGACGACGATGACCGAGCAGTCGACGGGGCGCTCCCGGTCATACTGCCGCTGGACTTCCTCATAGTATTGCCGGTACAGCTCATTACGGCGCCGCTCCTCTAACCGCACGCGATCCTCTGAAAGACACAAGGCTTCAGCATACGGCCCAACTGAGTGTAATTCAGAGGAATCATTTGTGCTTAGACCATGACTTGCCAACTAAGACCATTTATCTTCACCAGAGTAAGGGACTCGTGAATAAAAGATTTTTTAAAAACCCAGTGCAATGAAAGTTACGAATTTTAGGACATATCAACGTAGCAGGTGGACTGGTGGTTTACAATCAAATATAGCATGCCAGCTGCCCTCTGACATAAGTTTTAAGGGGCAATCAGCTTTTCCAGTTCCAGCAATTTCTTATATTCTGAATTAAATTTAACAACTGTGATTCTTTAAGAACATAACATGCCAAGTTAGAAAAACCCAAAACTGTCTTGTTTACAGCAATTTTGCTAGCTTCTAGCGACTGCGCCAAGATTTGCAGGCAACCACACCAGAAAACAGCCAAACAACGAACACAGACATACAAATTTCATTTACTAGCTCAGAGTAGGTAAAAACTATCCTAGAAAAAGTAGAGCATGTTAGCAGTCAGGGATCAAAATAGAACAGAGCCAAAACGTCGAAACCACTGGTATGTGTTTAAGAGTATAATGTTACTACCTTTACCTTCTGGTTCTCGTCGGCCGTTCCATGGATCCCTGTACGGGTCTCTGTATGGGTCTTCCTTCTTGCGGTGGTGCTCCTCGGCACCCCCACGGTAATACCGATCATAACCCTCCTCTCTGTAAGACAATCGTGAACCACCGTCAGTTAAAAACTGCATGCGGCAATCACTCAGACTGTGTAATCAGAAAAGGCTCTGCTGGGTGGCACTTTGCCTGATTGGTGGTCACCTGAAGGCCGGCTCTCCACGAGGTTCACCCCTGGGATCCTTCTCCCTGCCCTCAGAGGAGCGGTAGCGGTCATAGCCGGGGTCTCGTGGATCGTGATGATCCCTAGGGTGACTTGGCCGAGGCTCACGACCAGACTCCCGCGAGTGTTCTCGGCTAGCCCGGTGGTCACGGGAGTCGCGCCCGTGCGTAGGCGAGCGAGAGCGAGGCCGGGGCTCCCTGCCGTCCCCATAACCAATGTACGGCTCTCTGGAAGAACAGAAAAAAGCCTTAGTGAAAAATGGCAGGTAAAGATTTGGTTAGTTTAACAAATCTTTGTCATGTGAGAAGTAGTCAATCGGATTTATTCAATACTCAGTAATCGCAACGAATAAAAAGAAAAATTACCCTTTCAAGGGCTTCACAAATAAACTAAAGACTTGCCTTGACATTGGTTTCCATAGACACTGTTGGAACACACAAACTAACATTTATCACAATAAACCGATGGGCGGTGAGGTTTGAGCGTAACGATTGCAAGTCACAGAAGAGGCTTCTCTGCACTGGAAATCTTTTCCATAAAACACAGGTATTTGTAAAAACGTCCAGGGAGTTCAAAATAATATTAAAACGTAACATAACCTTTTCAGACATCAGGTTTGTAAATTTGAAGTGATCTGATATTTAAAAATAACATGTCCCACGTCAGAACCTGCCTTTGTCCTGTTTAAGAAATCGCAAGAAATCTTCCCTAGCAATCATCAATAAAGATCAGCGTGCATAACAACAGGAAACACGAGACAAAAAGAATTACCACACATTTAAATAATATTCTTTATTGTCTATTCAAAATTTTGTTCAATGAAAATTTCAACCTACTTTCTCAGAAACGGGCAAACTAGACTGAAATTAAGCTGAGATATGAACGAAAACCAATTAAAGTACACGAGGAGTAGCGCAAGCGTGATACAAAGCTAGAAAGATATTGGCTATAACGATATAGCGTATAAGTCAAACGTTTTCTCAATGATAAACTTAGCAGACGCAGACCTGTCAACATCTAATATGGGCTCATCCAGACCACAAGGCCACGCGATTCCCATTGCAAAGTGGTATTGACATTTACGGTTTATTACCATGCTTCTAACAACACAGCTGAGCGCAAGCTGATTGCGTCGTTGAGGCATGGCGTGGGTAGTGTTTGAGCCTGTTCATTGGTCCGATGAAACAAGGCAACGCAGGCACCAGTGATATTATGCTACTTTTTCTTCCTCCTTTGAAAAGAACGAGGCACCATTTTCATGGCTTTTTCCTAATTGATTTTATATATCAGCCATTAAGAAAACGGAAAATTATGAAACAGACACCTTGAGACAAAGAACTAAATTCAGAATATTTTTTATTTCAACTTTTTAGGGGACCAAAGATACTTTTCCACTGAGCAGAACGCTGAGAAACTTTAAACAAGCGGTTTTGTTTGCCAATTTGTTTTGAGGCAAATTACTTTAGAAAAATTATCTTTTACCAGAGAAGCTGAAACGTTGTTACTTCTTCACAGCCCCTTAGGGTTACTTTACCTTCTTGGAGGGCTCGGCCGGGATTGAGCTTTATTCTGTCGTTGTCGCTCCGCTGCCATATTTATAGCTGAAAATAAACCAATCAAAACGTTCAACATGACAATTACAGATATTAACTCAATGAAGCGAAAGGGTTTTTTGTGCCATGAAATGTAACCCCGCGATTACTTTCCCGATCCATCAAATTGAGTTCAAGATTTCCAAGCATGAAAATCCAAACTGTTCAAAAAAGTAAAATTGGACGAGAAGGCGATATGTTCCAAGTTCTTTACAAGGCCTCCCTTGTAAAATTGCATAAAACGCTGAATGGGGTTTTTGCAGAGGATGAATTCCTTTTGACGAAAGAATTACAGAACCATGCAGGATGCACAGGCCCAGCTACTAAAATAATGTTGAGCTGAAAAGTTCAAATGATCGAACGGTCAGTGAGAACATTAACATTTCACTGAATGCAAACAAATCACTTGGCCTTCCATTCTTAAAAAGTGTGAAGTCTGATCAAAACTGCAACAAATCTTATCTGTTCAAAAAAGTATCCTTCAGTATTCAAAGACATAAGAGTTTCAAGTTTTAAGAATTTATTTTGTTTATATAGCACTTCAAATGTGAAGCTAAAATGTAATGTAAACATCAATGTTAAAATGAAGAGGATTACACTGACGTTACACTTGCATTATAATGCAAGATAACTCCGTTAAGCATTCAAATTTCTGACTTGTTCATTACTCAACTCGGACAAGAATATAGCTTGCTAGCTAAAACAAATGAATTCATGGGAATTAAGAATATTGCTCCAACAAAGGATCTAACATTTTAGTTATCCAACATTTAATCCTGATGTGGCCTACGCCACAGTTTATTAGCTCACCATGCGTATTGATTGGCTAGTGCAGCATGTTCTAGGGAATATTAACACGGCTGCTTGCGGCGCTCCACAAGCAATTACAAAACATGCCAACATTTTCAATTAAGGAAACTAGCAGGGGTAAGAAAACTGCAGTTAAATTTGACATTCTTGTCCTTGCCAGAGGCCAAAAAGATGTAACTCAAGTTATTCAAATGATCTGCAATGAGTTTCATATCGTACAAGGTCCTCTGCACTGCAATGACACCGTGACTAAATGGTTTCTCTCGTATTTAAGACTGTTAGCCGGACAGTCAAGTCTCGCACAGGGAACTCTTACCTATTTTATAACCTTTATAAAGGCGACCATTGTGTCCCGCCTTCGCAGCCTCCGCGTCCTCAACGCGTTCAAACTGCACAAATCCGTACCCATGGAACAAGGACAGGGCTGGAAAGAGGAACATGTTTGTTGTTTTTCATATTCATTAAGAAATACTCAAGAGACGGTTTTTGCTTTACTTTTAATAATTTCTTGAAATATCAAAGCTGTAGTTTTAAGAGGTATTATACGGCAAGCTACAGTGGGTATTGGAAGTCACCAACCCCTTCCATAAGGTGCTTCTTTTGCTTCCTTACAGCAGGAATTCTCTTATTTACAAGCAGTAACCACAATATCCAAATGGAATAAATATACTAAAATACCCTATTTGGATAAGGGAACACCCCACCCCTCCCATTAGGACTGCAATTGCAAATTTGCTGAGCTAAAACCAACCACCTTTCAGATCACAAAATCAAGAGAATTGCCTTCCATCTGTGAGCAATTGTACTCTGATTAGTACAGAATAAAAGCAGTTGTTCACTGGACTCCACTGCCAAGTAGTGCAATTCAAAGCAAAGAACCCACTAGGGGCAGAGATGCACTTTCAAAAGATCTGAGATAATGTGGTGAAAGGGATGGATATAAAATGATTTCAAAGGCTTTATCTATCCCTTGGAGCACAGTTAAGACCATTATGACAAAGTGGAATGGCGTATGGCACCACCCAGACCGGGCATAGATCAGGCCGTCCCTCCAAACTGGATGACCGGGCAAGGAGCAGACAAATCAGAAAGACTACAAAGAACCCAATGGCAGCTTTGAAGGAGGTGCAGGGTTTTAAGGCAAAGACTGGTCAATTTGGGCATGTGACCACATTATCACAAGTGCTACTCAAATCTGGCCTCAATTGAAGGATGGCAAGAAAAAAAAATACACTAGTCAAAAAAAGAAATGTCAAGCCTTATTTGAGCTTTACCAAAAAGCACAATGTAGATTCCGAGGCCAAGTGGCAAAAGGTGCTGTGGTCAGATGGGACCCAAAGGGAACGTTCTGGCCTGAACTCCAAACGATGTGTCTGACCAAAACCCAATATATCTTTCCACCCAAAGAACACCATGCTTACAGCAAAGCATGGCGGTGGAAGCATCCTGTTGTGTGGGGTGTTTCTCTTCAGCAGGGACTGGAGCACTTGTCAGGATGGACAGTGCAAAATTCATTCAGATTCTAGAGAGGCTTTAGACCTCTGCCAGAAAGTTGAAAATGGGAAGACTGTTCACATTTGAACATGGACCCAAAGCACACTGCCAAAGCAACCAAACAGTGGCTGTAGGACAAGAAGATGAATGTCCTTGAGTGGCCCAGTCAGAGCCCCAACCTAAATCCCATTAAGAATCTGTGGAATGACTTGAAGAGTGCAGTCCATAAGCGGTCACCACGCAATTTGACTGAGCTTGAACAATTCTGCAAGGAAGAATGGTCAAATATGGCACAGTCTAGGGGTGCAAAGTTAGTAGACTTACTCAGAGAGACTAAAGGCTGTAATTCAAGCAAAAGGTGGTTCCACCAAACATTAACTCAGGGAAGTATTCATTCATCCAATTAGGGTATTTTACACGTTTTTGAAAGGGAGTGGTGACTTTCTATACCCGCAATAAGCATTCAAATAGCAACAAACAATATTCAGAATAATGTTCAAGGTAACAAAACATTAAAATGTTTTAACTCTGGGGTGTCAGGAGTGGGTCAAAACATTTTGTAGGTAGCGTTAAGTAAACGTACTTTGTAACGAGTAAAACCAAATTGAGAGTGTAGACATCGATCTACGTTCATTCAGGCGTTATCTAGCTTGCTAATATTCACCAAAAATCATAGACATTCACAAACTATGGATAAGACACTTTGGCCATGTTTGAGTAAATAAAATTCAGTGGAGGACTGAATACAGCCCCCAGAACAAAAAGAGACTGACACCCCTGATTTATGGCCACAATCCGCGATTGAATTGGCACTAATTTCCCTTGGGTCAGTTGATTTAGGCTACTGCATTGTAACCCAAAACAATACAAAGACAAAGTCTGCATACATTTCTTCATTTGACTTAAAATTCTAAAGACGAATGATGCTCAAAAATTGAGGATGAAAATGTGTATTCGTCCTAGTAGATAGCGTAAGTACTAACCATGAATCTTGCCATAGCCACTGAACAGATTCTCCATATCCTTCTTGTCCATGAGCGATGTAGGCAAATTCCCCACAAAAATCCTCCTCTCCAAATCACGGGGATTTTGGCTGTTGGTGCACGAGCGAACAGAGCCAGACGGCGATCCGCTGCGGCTTCTGTGAGACATGGCGCTACTAGGCTAGATCCCAAGTGGTGGCTCTTTTCGTTGACAAATTTTTTTTCGGGGGGGGGGGGGGGTGTAATGTTCAATTTCACGTGTGCTCGGACGTTGTTATCCAAGGTCCTAAACATATCAGCGTAGGAACAAAGGAAAAAGAGAAGATAAATCCAATGGATGAAATGTTTCAGCAAAGCAGAGTTGCAAATAGGCTTAGGGCTCTCCTAGGGAAAACAGATTCCAACGAAATCCGGACATGAGTCATTCCATGCCCTACGACGCATCAGTTAATTTTCAGCAAGCTTTAATCCATAGCAGTTGACGAGATATTCGGAAAGGCTAGAATTTGTTAAATATTGGAAGGCTACATTTTCTATTCCCATGTCTGCATTGACATTGTTTAATTTGCAATGTCGGGAAAGATAACTTACAATAAATTATAACTTGGCCAGTGTGTTATATTTGGTAATGCACCTTAGTTATTGGAGCACAGAAAAGACATATGCATTCATTTTAGCTATAATGAAATGGGTGGCACCAAGTTCAGCCAAAAAAAAAATGCTTTTAAAAAAAGTTTTTAAAATGTCAGTGGCTACTTCACCTTCAATTTATGATGATTAAATGAAGGTTTGATGCAAAAATATATAAAACTTTGCCCCAGAAACAAAATTTTAAAACTAGTAGGTATACTTCCTACTGGGGGGACGTATTACTTTCCATCATGCAGGCTAAACGTGGTAGAAAGAAAATTTAAAAATACTGTGGACATCATTTGGACGGACTAAAACAAAGAATACCTTTGATTACCTTTGAGCTCATTAATTGTTGAAATGAACGAAACATTTCAAATTTTACTTGAAAAATAAAATGTGAAATGCCATTCTTTCATAGATTGACACTTCGAAAATAAATATAGCAAAGAAGTTCTACATCACATGAAAATGGTAAGACACTTATACATGAGCAATGACTGTAAATCAAAAATGTGCAGACCTATGAAATTTCATTAGTACTCAGGTTCTGCTCCTAGAACTAAATATCTATAGAGCATCTGTCCTGGAGCAAAGCCAAAAATAAACTTAAATACATGTACTGTAAAACCATTGGCATTGAGTGTAGATGTAAACATGGACTCCAGGGAGTTCCTACCATTTTCATTCTTATGGATGGGAAAGGGTAAAAACCTGGGATTTTACATCATTTAAATGGAATGTGTGTGCTTTTGGTTGGCCTCATCAAATGTCCCACAAAATTTCTGTCCAAGAAACTCAGACCAACTCTGCAAAATTCCTAATTTTCTGGTTTTCTGGTCATCCACAAGCAGTTAGAGAAAACTGAGGTACAAATAATTACGGACCAAAACAATCTCAGTCAACCCACAAAAGTAGAAGTTCACAGAAAGGACAGCAGAGTCTCCACCCATTTTCAGATAACATCTGAAAACCCACCTTGAAAAACTTTAGGCTGTAAAGTCTAAAATGACGAAAAACTGAACGTATTTGGAAATCAATACAACAGAATGTGAGGGGTTCTAGAGTTATTTATTAGCCTAAGCTTCACCCCGAAGGACAAAATAGTACAGTTAAGGGATAAAAACCAACATCCTGTATATTACCAAGGAAGTAATGGAAGACAACAGGAAGAGGAGAACAGCAGAGTCCCTTCACAGGGTTCATTCCTCCAAGGTAATGAGCAGAACAGAGGTGCTTATCCAGCTTATACCACCGTTATAAAACATAAGAAAACATTCACACTGTTTAGATTTACATGTTTTATTAAAATTTATGATTTACTATATTTTGGTTACTACAGACAATCCAAATGATGGTTTGGTTAGATTTGTATTTATATAGGACGTATCGAACCAATGACTGGGTCACGCATGGGGCAAACCAAACAGGAGAAAGCATAAACACTAATAAAACATGTACATGAAAACGAAAACCTGTCATTACTACTACTAAATGGTCGCTTATGTTGATTGTGCAATTTAAGCCTATCAATCATATTGTCCAATGTGTGAAATATAGGGTCAGTTCAGACAAGAGAAGGTCGGTACCAGTCTGTACAGTGATTGAATAGAGCCCAAAAATATAGAAATAGTCAAACTAATGCCTGGGTCATGTATGCAGCAAGCAAAACATGAAACCCACGACTACAAAAAAAAAATCTGCATGTTGTCGTTTGATGAGAACTGAAATAAGCAGGATAAACTCCATAAATGTCTGCGTTTAGCGCCATCAAAATGTAACTATTTACATTTTGTTATTCTAGATTAGGGGCCTTGAATCGGTCACAAAGACATACAACTGTCCTGTATACCAGGAATTAATATACATTCTAAAACTCACTAGAAAATCAGCAACAAGTATTCAGCAATACTCTGACAATATTTTGCATGTAGATTTAAGATCTGAGATGCAGAAGTTGCAGAACAGAGAAAATATTTTTCTCTATTTGAAGTTTCTCTCACGCTAGGAAAGGTTGGAGACCTCAGAGTTGGTTACCATCCCTAATGGCCACTGCATTGGGCACACGCCAGGAAACGGGCAGATCCTCTTATGAACAATACTTACCTTAGTCAGTAAACTGACTTGCTAGATTTACTCTTCTTAGCTACAAATAAAAACCAAGCCACTGGTCAAGGGAAGTTGACGTTTCTTACTAGTCTTTAAGATTATAGTAACTGACACCACATCAAAAGGAGCATTGGTGGGAAGATACAGAATTGAGATTAGCTAGTAAGCTAACTAGCTAGCTAAAATAGTTAGCTAGGTGTAATAAATAATCTTCGGTCATGGCCATGCCCTAGCGACGGTAAAGCCTGTTAACGCTTTACATTACATGCATTCCCGACTGGACGCAAACGAGCAATTTTTTCCCACCAATTTAAATATCAAAAACTCTGAACCAAGTGTTTTGTTTTGTGGAGGGACCAATGGGTTTTGCATCTTTATCCACCATCGTGCAAGTAGAAACTGATTCTGATTTCTACTTCAAATCAGGATTATGAACAAGATTAAGACCTACATAAATGCATGTTCTACAGTATTAATTGTTACCAGCAGTAGGCCAATAATTTGACATTGAAATGAAAAGCTAGAGGACACCTATGTTTTTAGCTAAAACCCAGCTATCAACAATGCCTGTGTGAATATGAGGCAGCCACTCTTTCATCCCATAGTAGGCTATAAATACTATTAACCAGTTGCTTTCACATTACCTGCAATCTCTCTCCAGACCTATCTTTTTTGGTGGATGCTTGTAGTATTTTGAGGCTGGGTCATATATAATTGTGTATTTCTCAACTTCCAAAATTAAACTTTCCACGTCTATTTTCAGCATTCGCGTTTGCGTTGTTTACCGGAAACAGGAAATATGCTGGTTGTGAAAACCAATGAGGAGATTCGAAAGGCCAAGTTGACGAGAATACGTTCAGGCAAAATAAATGTAAGCATTCATGGATCTTTAGCAGAATGCTGACTTTGAGGCATACAAAATAATGTATTTCTGTACTAGAATGATTAAAACCACAGATAAAAAGGGAAACCAATATCGTTTCCTTGTAAATAACTTTGGCTAATTCCTATTCGTTCATATTTCAGGGTCCCAGGTGGGGTCAACCAATGAGTGGGACTTGCAGTGCGTCGAGCGTCACAAATAGAACCAAGTTGTATTTGAGCGCAGGACATCGCAGACTCTCATTGACGTATGTAGATATAACAACTGAGTAACATGGAAGTTTAAAATTATTTTGCAACGCTCGCGCACGCGACGCGCCCAGTGGGGAATTGCATGTTGGCCGTGGTCAAACATACTACAATACAACACTGAATGCCAAACTAAAGAACATGATGTAGCAACACTGCCACTGGCTAGAATAAAAAAAGCGAAAAATCAGTTTCCTCTAACACTACTAAATGTACAGATTTAGATAATTACCCAGGTAAACACACAAGGAAAACAGATGTTTTGTTTTACGCACAAATAGATTTGATACTTCACGGCAGCTGAATAAATTAAATATCGGTGTAGGCCTAGTTAAATCATGTCATAGCTAACTATGCACGATGCTAACGAATATCTAATGTTAACGCAACACAGGACGCCATGATGGGTAGCTACTGTAGCTAGCTAACTTAACTAGGGGACGTGAGATAAACGGTTAAAAGCCAACTGGTTTCAGTTAATCACGAACGAACACGTGGTAGTTCATTGTAATCAGCATTTTACTCCTACCTTCAACATGAGGGTTTCCAAAACTATCGTCGGTATTTTATTTTCGATTTGTTTGATGCCCTCCAGTAAGATATTCAGGCCACCTGGAGTTAGAGCTTCTCCTTCGCCACACAATGGCCGATTTGGCTCGTTCTTCGATGGTTTTAGTAGTAGCTCGTGCTATGTTTATTTGTTGTCAACATTGCCATCTGTTGACACGGAGGACTTGTGGGGGGGGGGGGGGGGGG
>JACXGI010003211.1:0-10444 GCA_016801175.1 Esox masquinongy | reverse complement strand
ATGTTAATAGGTCAGGCAGTTAAAACCTTGATCTTTATTGTCTCTGTTCTGTAAAGTGGGATGTTACATACAGATTTAACTATTTTCACACTTCACCCTTAAAAAAAAAAAAAGATTATTTAGGAGTGCATTGCGAATTGAGTTACAGAGCACTTTGGAGTAGGTGTTTCCTAACATAAGCCCACCTCCTTTGCTATGTTATGCCTGCTCTGCTTCACAAGCCTCCCACTGAATGTGTCCGGGCTATCTTGGTGTAGTTATACAAATATTTGGTGCACAAGTGAAGGGTTAAAAAGAAAAAGAATAAGTGGGTAAACTTGATACTTACACTTTAAATGCAAGGTAAATACATTTAACCTCCATTATGATTGATGATTCAAACATAACATGAGAATTAGATGACAAAACAAATGTAACAAATTTATTTATTTATTTCAGACAATGCATCAAAATGGGTTTTTTTCAGAATTTCTCCTTTGAGTTCATGACTAAATCGGTAGTCAGCCATTAAAATGCCTTCATGATTTTTATTTTCTGTCTATTTTTGTCAGAACTCCCTTAAAGATGGAAGAGGTTGATTCTATGACCACATAAGCAGATGTGCCTTCGTTCCACAGGCCATCACAGCTGCAAAACCTTCTTTAGAGAGTTGCTTGAACATTTGACTCCCCAGCTGCTATTTCTCCCTAGCCTCTTGATTGGAGTTAACAACTTTTGTTACATTCTGTGTCAGGTACTGTTCCTCCCTCCAAATTGATTCTCTCTTTGCTCCCTCACTTGTGACCACTACCGCTGCAATCCTCACCTTTCTCCTTGATAATGTCCCTCAGAGCTGCAGCTTAATAGTTAATTATGTTGATCACAAAAATTGTTCCAGTATCCTGTAATAAAACCCCTGATGGATGTGTTTCTCCAGGACCTGGCTTGCACATCGTTTGGGGTGTCATCTTTTTTAATAAAAACAGGGTTCAGACCGGGACACATTGTGATACTGAATGGTTCAAACCAGCTGGTTCCTTTTTCTGGGTTCCACCCCCGCTAACGGGAGGGTCTCCTAGAAACAAAACTAATCTGTGTTTCAAATCAAATAGCTGGCCTAGCTAAAAGGTTATCTACTGCAAAAGGATCATTAGCTCAGTTATGATATTTAAAATCCATTTGGTGAAGATTTGTCCCAGGGCAGGCAGATAGCTGGTGGCCCCCTCTGGGAGGTCACTTTGGTGCCACAATGGGGAAACGCATGCGTCAAGCACATCCATGAAAACTAATACAATCCTGCCTAATAAGGCCCTACAGGTGTGTAGCAGCTGGGAGGACAACCTTCCATGCTATAAAATACCCAACTACACCGGTATTCGCTGATTCACCGCTCTACAGGTGTGTTTGATTTGGAACATGCTTCTGCAGTTCTGGGCCGTCTGTGTTTATACAATTTCTATCGCCAACTGCGCCTGGGCCTGTCTCCTCGGTGGGTTGATCTTCTGCAATGTTTGTAGTCCGTCATGCACATGCCTGGCCCCAGTTTGTGCTCCTGTTGCCTGGGAAACATCTGTACATGTTCCTACCCAGCAGTTGGCTACCCTGGTTTTGAGAGTTAAACTGAATGGTCTCACCACGTGGCAGCGTTGTATTGCGGACAGAGGCCTCCTCTTTAATATTGTTGTGATGATTTGGGCCACTGCGGCTCCCTGTGTGAGGTCCCTTTATGCATCTGTATGTTAGGCCTTTGACACTTGGGAATCAATGAATACAGATGTAGCTGGGTGTTTTTTTTAGCACAGGTGGTGGTGCTCCGGTTGCTACACACCCGTAGGGCCTTATCAGGTGTGATTATTTGTATTCATAGATATGCTTGACGCATGCTGTTTAAGTGTTGTTTCTAATCCCTGAACTGACAAGGTGAAAATTTGTTTTGCCTGTGTTGAGCAAGGCACTTAAACGTAAGGCGTTGATAAGAGCGTCTCCAAAAAATAAATCAAAATGAGAGGCATGAAAAATGACATGATGACTGATCTGGGAGGTTTTGCTCACGCATAACAGAATGACTGAGTTTGTCCATGATCTTGCATACTGGATTACATACATTCTTTATATTTGAACAAAATGCTAATGTTGGGCTAAAACAAAAGCATACGAACCTACAAATCAAGATGGAACCAACGTTCTGCGAACACACAGCGCTATTTGACTACCGCTAATGCGTTGTCATGTGACCTGCTCATCACGCGCTCCAGACGTAAAAGCGATCACATGATCACTGGGGTGCGTTCATTCAGCTAAGCAATATTTTTTCTTATGGACATTTATAATTTACAGACGCAAACAGAACAAACAGGAAGGGATACACCAAAATTATGTCCAATAGACTATCTGCTTGACGATACGACCCCGACCTGTTTCAGTCTGTTTGCTTCTGTTAAAAAACGGTAGAAAATGTTCAACGAAATGAACAACACCGCGTTTCGAAGTCTATATGTGCGTAAGTATAGTGCGGTCTATTCCATAAATTGCCAGCAATAGTTGTGGTTTTATTACTAATACGGATTAGTTACTTAACCGAAAATGGTAAGTGCTGGTAGCAAAAAAATCTGCTCAAATCCAAGGTTACAGTAGCTAGCATGTTTTAATCAATGTTTGTTAGTTTACTCGATTGTCTTTACTCTTTCAATGGCTTGTTGGTAGTAAAAACAAATTGACAATACATACCTCCTTATACCCCTAGATTATTCATGTGGTGTTTTCCCTGTTTCTGGGAACCTTGGGAACTCTCGGAGCACGTGAATCAGATGAAATAAAGTTCCTCCCTGGCGTTCCAAAGCAGCCTAACTTTAAACAGTATTCGGGATACTTAGATGTGGCAGAAAATAAACACCTTCACTACTGGTGAGTAGGTTGCCTTCTCTTTTTAGTTGTTGTGATGGCTAGTTAACATGCTTACTATATATAATGGGATCGTTATGTGTCGGTTTTGAGGAATCTATTTTGAAACTAACGTTTAACGAGGTACTAAGTACCTTTACAAAAATGTAGTTTACTTAACAAAATAAAAGTAATTCACTACATCCTAAGTACTGATTTGAGTTCATATGATGACGTGTGTAGTTAGTCTATTAAAAACCAAAACTATGATTGACGTGAGAATAAGGCAGGTCTGGTGCTAGAAAACACACGCATACCCTTTTCTACATTTTCATTGGTGTGTTCAATACACCAATACATGTCAGACGTGATTAACTGTTGAAAAAACTTCCTGAATTTTAATGTATTTTCTCTCAGTTACTGCAGAACACCATTCAGTTACTAGTTTGAATACTCTTAGTTAATAACTTTCCCAGCACTGTAGGTCACATGCTGTTAGCCATGACATGAGAAATGAGGAAGTGTTGTTGGGACGGTGCAAGTGTCTTTTGTTTGCACTCTGCACTTAATTTAGTTTGCAGCCATAGAGTAGTTTGGCTTTTCTCCGTCAGCTCATCATTTAGTAATTCCACAGTCATCTCCTCGTGTAGTAATGTTTACTATGTCCTACACCTAAACCTGCGATACAGGTTTGTGGAGTCTCAGAATAATCCGACCGGTAGCCCGGTGGTCTTGTGGTTGAATGGCGGACCAGGCTGCAGCTCCCTGGACGGTCTGCTCACAGAACACGGTCCTTTCTTGGTAAGAGTAACTGCATCTGTTCTGAAGCAGTTCATAATTCATACTGCTAAGAAACTTTGGAGAAGCAGATAACCCAGTGGTTAGGGAGCTGGGCCAGTAACACGAGATTTCCGGTTTCAATCCCGAAGCTGACATGAAGCATATATTGTGCTTTGTGCATTGGACTGGACTTGCTGCTTGCTCTTTTAAATCAAAAAGAGTATGGTAAATGACAATTTACATTACTTAGGTAACTTTTTTCACTCTTAGTTAATCATTAACCAATAATCCTAAAGGGCATTATGTAGAATTTTTGCAATGTAATTGTGAAATTGTCATGTTCTGTCATGGAAATCCATTAACTCCAGTGTTGAAGAACTAATTGCCTGTCGTAGTCTGAACGCAGCCTACTGTTCTAATTTCAGATTCAAGATGACGGCGTGTCGCTGGAGTACAACCCCTATTCCTGGAACATGGTGTGTTTCTTTCCTCTTGAAGATTTTCCCAAACCTGTTCCCAGATCTGATTTAGCTTTTACTATTACCAATACTGTTGCTATCATAGAGCAGGTCAGTGTATAGCATGGCAATGAGTCACAAAGAGCTGGTGCTCAGGCAATGTCTTATTTACATTTTAAAACATTTCCAGTTCTTTCCTGTGCTCCATATGCAGTATATCTTACAGTAGGATCTTACAATGTTTTTAGATTGCCAATGTGCTGTACCTGGAGTCACCAGCAGGTGTCGGGTTTTCCTACTCTGACGATAAGAAGTACACCACTAACGACACAGAGGTGAGTGTGGTTATAAATGTACAATTAACCATGTTTTTACATGCACAATTAATCTCCCAATCCCTACCGATGGCTGTTTTCATGGGGACTAAGGTCAGTGTTGGCACTGTACATAAGCTCCTTGAGTTCCATGTTGCTTTTCTGCTTTTCAAGGTGTCCATGAATAATTACCTGGCCTTGAAGGAGTTCTTCAAAGCCTTCCCGGAATACAGCAAGAATGAGTTCTTCCTGACAGGCGAGAGCTACGGGGGCATCTATATCCCCACCCTGGCGGAGAGAGTGATGGAGGACTCCAGCATAAACCTGCAGGTGAGAACAAGATGGCCTGCGACCTGAATGGCAACACATCCCACTAGATGGAGCTCAACATTTGACCTGAGCCCTTGACAGTAGAAAAAACAAAATGAATAATAGGGTGCTATTTGGCGTGCATTCACTGGAGTTCCTCCTTTCGTCCAGGAAGTTGCTTTCCCCGTCAAATCGGAAGGAGATTATGTTAGCCTGGGCAGTTTGGGGAGCAACTAGTTTGTTCAGTGTTAGATGGAGCCTTCACAGCCCCTTCTGATGTAGGTTGTGTTCCTGCATCTAGAAGGGGAGATCACATTGTCCCACATTGCCTGGGACCAGCTATGACGTGACTTCCACGTGGTTTAGCCTAATGGTCTTAATGGTATGTAACATTTTCAGGCATGTGGTTGAGGGGGCTCTGAGTCTCTGCCTCCAGTACACACGTACTGCTGCAGCTATTTCAGGAAAAACGCTCTATCTTCCCCCAGTCTCCTCTCAAAGGATACAAATGCCTGGGGGGGGGAAAAGTACAACCTGTGAAGTAAGAATTAATGCTATATATGTAGGCTACCTCGTCGAGTGGTGTTCAGGAACCCGCATTTTAATATGCATGCGTTTCTTTCTCCCCCAGGGAATTGCAGTCGGCAATGGGATGTCCAGTTACGAAATGAACGACAACTCTCTCGTCTACTTCGCTTACTACCACGGACTTCTTGGGACAAGGTGCGGCTATGACATTTTCCTAAACGAACTTGTCCCGGCGCTGTTGGTTCTCCGGCCTACTCGTTTGCCGTCATTGTCAAGTCAAACACAAGATGGCCGTCATGGCACAAACGGACCAGAGCCGAGTCCGAGTGTGTTGAAGTGATTGATGACTGGTTGTGTCTTCTAGGCTGTGGACTGATCTACAGGCCTACTGCTGCAAAGATGGAATCTGTGACTTCCACAACAACCAGAACCCCAACTGTTCCGTTAGTGTGAGTGCACTTACTGCAATTTACTTTCCAGAGAAAACAGAAAATAATTATAAAACCCCCCAAAAAAACAGGTCAAACGCATGTAGGCTGACAAGTCCCTGTCATACATTTATTTCTTTAGCCTAGTTGGTCAATATCAGGGGGATCAAGCCCTTACCCTACAAGGACCGGAGCCTGCTCGTTTTCTGTTCTGCATCATCATCATTACTTGCACCAACCTGGTGTCCAAGGTCTAAATAAGTCCCTGAAAAGAGGGTTGCAATGAAAAGATCCAAGTCAGACTTTCCTCAAGGAACCAGAGTTGAGTTTGGGGGGGTCGGGGTCTAGAGGTCTAAGCTGCTGTCTCTAGTGCGCATGTACTGCTGGAGCATGAGTTGTATTCCTCCTTAATACAACCCTGTGTCTCTCCTAATGATACCATTTTTATTTTTTATTCTTCGAAATGCAGGTAATTTGCCTTGTTTATTTATGTTGGGTGTCGATATGATTGTGGAAAGCACCGTGTCACCAGGTAAAATACTTTCTGTACATGTGAATATACTCTGTGATTTCCTACCACTTGTAACACCTAGATTGATGAGGTGCAGAATATCGTCTACAACTCTGGACTGAACATGTACAATCTGTATGCTCCCTGTGCTGGAGGAGTTACCCAGAGAGTCAGGTAAGACCAGGACACCAGACACTTGCCATTTGCCCCTGGTCGGACATTACTGATGTCCTCACTCAAAGAAAATCTTTCTAACGGCTCAAACAAAACAAAATGAATACCTGAGATCGACATGCCAATGGGTGAACCTCACAGTTGGGGTGAGTTTGATTTTTGGTTCATTAGGACCAATTTTGAAGACTGGAATGTCAGTTTATGTAGGGGCACTTAGAAATATTTGAGCAAATTAACGCTGGGGTACTAAAGGTTTCTAGGCGAAGACATTGGAATTCCAGGTGGCACAGTAAAGTGTCAGGGTGCACAGGCAAGTACATTGGGTTTACTGTCGATCCCTGATGTCTCTCACGTCCTTCTGCTCTGCATCGTCTCTAGTGTCGACAATGGGGAACTGGTCATTCGAGATCTGGGGAACAGTTTCATCAACTATGAAAGAACTCGGCTGTGGAGCCAGGTAAATACGAGCGAGACTAGTTTTCAGTCTACTCTCAGAAATGCCCCGCAGCTAGACCAGCCCTGAAGCGGTTATCCTTTTGCTCGGCACAGAGTCCCAGGAAGGTTGTCAACAGAACTGGTCGCGGTGGTCGTCTGAGGGAATCCACGTCTCTGTTACCTTCCTGTGTTTGTCTTGTAGAAGCTGAAGGGTGTGGCGTCTCTGTACAGGCGTGTGAGGCTGGACCCTCCGTGCACCAACTCTACTCCTTCTAGCTTGTACCTGAACAACCAGTACGTCAAAGACTCCCTCCACATCTCCCCTTTGGCTCTGCCCTGGCAGATATGCAGGTGAGTGATGGGGGGGGGGGGCTTGTCGTCAGGAATGCAGAGAAAGTTAACGTTCAGTAGGCTGATCACATGCAGTTGGCCCAACTGGGTCTTGACATTGATCATTTTGATGTACCCCCACAGGATGAGACGTGTTTAGTCTAAATTATCCACAAGGATGTGAGTTTTTTTTATTTTAATTTTATTTTTTTTATTATTTTCGCTACCCATTTCTGTAATACTTGAGGTGTAAAGCATGGGTTTGGGACCAGTTTCAGTTCTGCACAATAGGGGGAAAATGGTAGCGCTGATCTCTGGGTTGAACGAGGGGTGTTGCATTTAGAAAGCAAAAGCATTGTGTCGGGTTACATAGTTTTTTTTATTTTGAGACATTTAATACATTTGCATGTGTAATTGATACCACTTTGTCTTTTCCTTTTACTAGCAGCTAACGGAAATCCCACTAAGACAGGATTTATTTCCCCCATCATTGCTGTCAGAGTAAATGACTGTCTGGTGTGAACTGTCAGGTTGTGTTGAACTCTCCTGACCATAGTGCTAATCTGTTGATCCCTGCTGTTACAGTGCTGAGGTGAATTTTAACTACAAGCGTCTGTATATGGATGTCAGGAAGCAATACCTGAAGCTGTTGGGAGCTCTGGTGAGTTTCGTTGTTTTATTTCTACCAGATAATCTTGCTGAGCTGGCATGATGGAACCAGTGAAATGACCTCTGAAGTGAAAACCCTGCAGAAAAATGTTGCACTCCAGACAGTCAAATGGCCAGTTGTGCTACAACTCTGTTTCTCCTGTAGAAGTACAGAGTGTTGGTGTACAATGGAGATGTTGACATGGCCTGCAACTTCCTCGGGGACGAGTGGTTCGTTGAGTCACTGCAGCAGCAGGTACACAAACTGATCATTTTTTGAAAGGAGAATGAAAACCAGTGAGGGCGGGCGCAGAGAAATATCCTTTAAACTAACGAAGACATTCGGCTTGTTTCACGTCTATGCTCTCTGGGGCAGTTTCCCTCGGGTACAGATCTAGAATCGGATTCTGCATAATCCTAACATTAACTATTAGTGAGGAAAATGCAAACATTCAAACAACTTTGCCCCTTTGACCTGACCCTTGACCTCTGGATCTGTCCGTCTCCAGGTTGAGGTGAAGAGGAGGCCTTGGAAATACTACACCGGCGAGAGCCAGCAGGTGGGAGGGTTTGTCAAAGAATTCTCCAACCTGGCCTTCCTCACCATCAAGGTAACAATGCATTCAAAACCTTCAACATTGCTCAAGCTCAATAGCATGAGGCCCATCTTTCTAAGATTCCGGTTTTGGAAAGTGGAAAAGTGTTTTCCCCCCCATATGCAATTTTCAAGCATTTCTGGTCTTAGGGTTACGAAGGAGGAATGGGCACAAATCCATAAAAATGGGAAATGTTCATCCTACACATTTCTGTTTCCAAAGGGGCAGGATTTGACGATCAACTGTTGAACATCACTAGAGACTATGGATGGGTGGTCTCCAGTGTAACCAAAATTCTTGTAATCAAGAATTTTGGTTACACTGGAGACCACCCATCAAGTGTGTTGAGCGAGAGCAGCTTTTAGAGTTGTGAAACACTGCCAGCCTGGTTTCCTGCCCAGTAATACTGCGTAACCTAGTGTGGTACAGAAAATACGGGGGAAAATCTTTCTTCATTCCCCTAATAAACATGGCCGCCGGCATCATCTCATTTTCTGTGAACAGGGGTCCGGTCACATGGTCCCGACAGACAAGCCAGTGGCAGCCTTCACCATGTTCAGTCGCTTCATCAACAAACATCCCTATTGATCTGGGGTCTGGGACCAAAGCCTACAGGGACGACCTCTACTGTCTGTCTCTGTGTCTTCACTGTTTATCTCATTTGATTTGCACTAGCTCACGATCCAACAACACTCACGTGCCCTCCACGCTTTTTGTTAGCCTGTTCCCAGATCTGTATTATCGTTTTTGATCAGCCATAGCAATTGGCACACAAACAGATCTGGGACCAGGGCTACAGCTATGTGTTGTCTGCTTCTGGTGTTTGTCATTATACGGTACTGAGACATGCTGCTGAAACCTGGTTTCTCGAAAGGGAGAGAGAGTATAATCTGGATGTTTCCATTTAACATCGCATTGATTTCAGCTGTTTGCACAAGTGGATGATATGTTTTTAACCGCTCAGTGGTACACAAGGAGATACTGTGGTTCATCCACTCTGGGAGGAATCCAAACATGCACTGATGTCAATGGGAGATTGTGTAAAATAACCATGCCTGATTAGGATTCGCCCCTACTGTAATGGGCTTAAATTGCGGCCTATAGGAGTCTGTTCAGTCGGGTATTACTGTATTTTGGAAGAAGACTTAAATATGTTTTGTAGATGTACAGTTAGTCATTGATGGTGCCTCATTGCAGAAATTATGTAATCACTTTGAATAAAAGGGAATGGGTTTGCTTTGGCTGTATAAACAATGATTTGATCAATTTAATTTTTTATTAAATCCTTTACCAATGTGTACTTGTGGTTGTGATTTGTTATAAATCACAGGAAAATGTCATTCATCTTTTTATCAGTTTTGACCGACATTTTAATGCTGAATGTTGTTTGGTTAGGCAGTAGTTACACATGTGGACTTGATCATGGCATACTCTGTTCATGTGTGAAGCAATATTTACAAAAGTATGGTTTTAGTACATTGTCAGGTAACATTTCATTAATCATACAGTACATTATACCAAGGATCACAACTCATTCCTATGCCATTACAATGTGCGTTCACATGACCTTGGGTTATTCATGACTGAGTTCAGGGATTGGTCTGAGGGCCAACTGTGTCATTCTGAGGTAAACATTTATATTTGAACAGGTTCAAGTCAACATGGCTGATTTACCTTTGCACTAACAGAAATGGGTGACAAAATAAAGGTTATAAATCTTTGAAAATACAGTTTAATCAAGTTGTAATTTGATGAGTGGTATGCTTGATTTAAAAAGGAAATTGTTGTCTTTGATCCGTAAAAGATGTGGGATCGGTGTGTTTTGGGGAAATCCTGCAGAGTAAACATGAAGGGCCTCGAAGGACTTTAGAAACACAAGATTGAATGGAGTGTTGATCTACATCTAAATAGCTGTTTTCTTCTTTAGATGGCATTGTCGTCTTCAGTCTGGAGCTTTCCCTCAATCATCTCTCTCAGGCTCTTGGTGAAGTGTAGGTTGGCCCCGATTATGAGGTATCCCTGAAGGGTGAAAGGCCAATTTAATGAGTGGTGGATGTTGGGGGGGGGGGGGGGG